>PVLC010001849.1:70000-129732 GCA_004027655.1 Graphiurus murinus | reverse complement strand
ACTGGGGATTGAACTCAGAGGCATTCTACCTCCGAGCTATACCCCCAGCCCTATTTTTTATTCTTTATTTTGAAACCAAGTCTCACTAAGTTGCGGAGTGCCTCACTAGGTAGCTGAGGCTGGCCGCGAACCCGGATCCTCCGGTCTCAGCCTCCCGAATGCTGGGATTACAAGCGTGCGCCACCACGCCCGGCTTCCCAGCCCTATTTTTTATTCTTTATTTTGAAACCGAGTCTCACTAAGTTGCTGAGTGCCTCACTAGGTAGCTGAGGCTGGCCTCGAACCCGGATCCTCCGGTCTCAGCCTCCCGAATGCTGGGATTACAAGCGTGCGCCACCACGCCCGGCTTTATTCTTTATTTTGAAACAGGGCCTCACTAAGTTGTGGGGGATGAGGCTGGCCAGGAACCGGGATCCTCCCGTCTCAGCCTCCCAAGTACTGGGATTACAAGTGTGCATCACCACACCCAGCTAAACTGAGATCCTTATCTCTTCCATATACTGGGTCCAAGTTGATGGAATCACACACTCACAGTGTTTTCCCCCAAAGTGGTATTAGTCAGTTCCTCCTCTCTTCTTTCACCCCAGAACAATCCTTCAGCTTCTTAGGAAGTGCTTTTCATCAGCATCTAACTTTGAAGTTCAACTGCTTAAACTCTGTCAGAAGGTTCACATGCTCATTCACAAAGGAGAAAAACATAGGTTCAGGAAGTCTGCAGAGACCAGACTGATGCATGGCTTACATTTCCTCCTAATTCAAACGGAACTCTTCCTGGAAGGGGGTGGGGAGACGCTGCCATTTGATTAAATATTTCAACATCAGAACTGAACAAAATCATATAATCAATCTGGTCTTAATTCAAGTGCACTCCTTGTGAAAAGTAGCCGTGTTAAAAAAAAAAAAAAAATCCCTAACCCACCAGGTATTTATGAACAATTCCCTATCTTTCTTGCTTCACTTGCAACTCAAGTTCTGGTTCAAATAAGATTAGCCAACATTTACTGCGGGCTTACCAAGTGACTGGGCATTAAGCCAACCTTTTTGTTTACACTTTCTCATTTAATCCTTACAATTCTTAGGGGCATTACCGGTATCCCTGTTTTACAGATGGGATAACTGAGGCCGGATGGATGCTGTTAAAACGAAACAGCAGTATGGATGGGCCCTTAGGAAACGGCCTTTCTACTGGTTGGGTCACTGCCCGGGTACACCACATCCTGCCTGGGCCTCAGTTTCCCAGCTTTGGCAGGATGCAGCCACACCCGAAGCTCCCTTCCAGCCTCAAGTCCCACAGCCTGGTCTGCTGCTGCAGCGGCCCGGCGGGCTGCTTTGTTTCCATGCTCAGCTGCTCTGGCTGGGCCTCCCTGGGCTCTGCTCTGTTTTGTTTTTGTTGCTGGACCTACTACAGAGGCAGCCCTGGCAGCAGCGCAGCCCGGAGCACAGCCGAGGCTTCCTCTTTCCCTCTGTTCCTGGCTGCTTCAGTATGAACAGAGAAGGTGGGCAGGGGCCAACTGGCAGAAGATGCAGAAATAGCAGCGCATGACTCTCAAAGGAGCGCAGAGAGGCGGCAGGCAGGACCTCGCCTTCGGCTGGGCTCTCATTGACTGAGGTTGCTTTTGGCAGGCAGGCAGGCATCAGCGGTTTGCATGCTCACTTCCCTCCGGGCAGGGCAGACCACTTCGGGGATGGACTACTCGGAGGGAGGTAATGCTCCGTGGTCCCCTGCCAGCAGCTGACCGCCCAGGGTCTGGAGAAGGAGACATTCAACTGCAAATGCCACATAGGAACCCCACAATCGGAATCTCCACGCATTTTGCAGTACAAACCTCCTTGGGAGACCTACCAGAAACTCCCTCAGGCCACCTCTGAGCACATGGGGGAAGGGTGCAGGTCCGGAAGGGAATGTGTCAGTCATCCTCACACATGCGCGGAAGGCAGGCTCCGGGACCAGCGGGTTTCCCTCACCAGTTGGCTGCTGCTCTTTAGGCACCGCTGGGAGGGAATCTGCGGGCGTTTGCAGCCAGCCGGTGACTCAGGCTCTCCTTTGGCAGTGGCTCCCTTTCCTCCCTCTCCCGGTTTCTCCCTCTTCCCTTGCTTCTGGGACAATAGCTGGGCCAGGACAGTTCCAGTTATAACTGGTTCTTTCCACTACTTAGTAGCACATGGGAGGATTTGTTGGAGTAGTGTTTTGTTTTGTTTTGTTTCGCTACTATTAAGCAAGATTCTTTCATAAGCCTTTAAGTAGTTTTGTTTGTTTGTTTTTGTTTTTGCTTTTTTAAAAGCCACATCTTATTTACATATCCTGGCCAGCAAGCACGTGATTAACCCAGAGATGTCACCAAGGGAAAACAGATGCTACATATGAAAAATATCTGATGCTGTGTTGTTCAGGGGACACAAGTAACCCAGCTGTCTAAAGGGCATCTGTCTTGGGCCAACAGGGCACAAAACTCCCTCTGGAGACCCTCAGAGACTAGGAGGAGCTGCTGAGGCAGGGGCGCAGGGGCAAAGCAGTTCTCCCCCCTCCCCTTCCTCCTTGCGGTTTGCGGCTGTCTACCCTCTACAGTCAAAACTTTAGGACAGCCGGGTGCCCACAGCATCTTCTATGAGGCAGTGGTGTTCAGCTGTCTATCAACTGCCTATACCGCAGATATGTCTAACATATGGTGTCTTCTTACAACTGATGTACCACCCAGGAAAAAAAGGCTGCATTAGCCTTGACAGAAAGGAAATTTGAAGCAATTCTTTAAATGAATACTTTCAATCAATATTTATTGAGTGGTTTTATGTGATCATGTCAGACACATCAAGGAGCTTTTCATATCTTTTACCCACTGATAAGGATAAATAGAGCCAATTATGATTATTCTTACTTCTTGAAAAATATATCAAATGGTCTACCAGGAGGTTAAGTGGGTCCTAACTTATGAGTGAATTAAAAAAAGAAAATAGAAGTAAAAGAAACCTTGACCTTCAAGACCCAGACTCCTGAACTAAAGATCTCTTCACTAAGAAGAAATACTTACACATTAAATAAGCATTTACCAAGAGACAACAGTGAGGTTCTGACTGTACTGTCTGACTTTCAGGCAAAACATATCCCAACAGATACACCAACCTTTTATTTCTCATACTTATCTTTCCATGCTACCTATATGTGTGACATTAAGCAAGTCATTTATCTTCTCTAAGTATACATTTTATCTTTAATAGGAAATGACTATATTAGGGATCTCTAATTTCTCATCTAGCACTAAGATGAAATATTTGTTTAATACAAGAATCTATTAACATTGTCAATGGCAATTTTTATTTTAATCTTGAAATAGCAAGGGCAACCCATGTTTCATAGCACAAAAATACCTCATTGCCATTACCTTTGAGAGACAGATTGTTGCACAACTTTCCTTGCTCTTCTTGGGGGAAAAGAAAATCATGCCATTAGACTCTGAGTGAGGACATAGAAGCCAGTGATACAGGATAGCAGACAGAGGCTGTATCAATCTGCTTTGAACTGAAATTCTTTGAAATTGCCCAGCTTTCTCCCTTGGAAAATGCTTTTGCCTCTAATGTCATCGTCACTGATCAAGAGTTAGCCTTAAAGGTTTGTGAATGGATTTCAGAATGTGTGAGTGGCACCTCCCATCGTTAGTTGTCTACATTTTTTTTTTTTTTTTATAACCGCTTGCATACTTTTGGTCAACCACTGTAAAATAAACAGTCCTTCCCAAATGTTTTTGTTTTCTTTGACAGCACAGCAATAATTCACTTGGAATGCTGTAGAATAGAATAGCACTTTAATGCTGTTTGTAAAGCTAGCTTTTTATGATTTCTATTCACCAAGTTGTTTTTCAGTGAAAAGATGCCAGACTGAAAAGACTACCAGAGTGAAAAGGACTTTGGAGATGTGCAATACTTGTATCTTCACTCTCTATTCCCTGATATATGTGTATGTAGAGGCAAGCATGCACATGTGCACAAACATGTTACATGCATACTCAATATGTATCGGTAGGTAACAATATTCATCCAAAGCCATTGCTGTTTTTGTATTTGTACTTTTGTTTCACGCTTGAGAAATACAGCATCTAAATTATGGTTTATTTTTGTATTCATGCAAATGAAGGGTAAGTTAATATTTACTGATGTCTAGAAACATTTTGGAAAAAAAGTCCTAACTCACTTTCTGCTTACTTGATAAATGCTCTTGACTCTTCTCCTCCAGCTATACACATACTAAGAAGTATAAAGGGAAAAACTGTATATAGTTTGTTTCAAACTTGATAGAGTATGGTCAGAAAAGCTTCATTTCCCTTCTTTGGGGGTAGGGGATTATTATCACAGATATACATAACAGAATAAAGTATATTACTTATATGTCAAAAATGGAAGGATTAAAAAAAAGAGAGAGAGAAACTATGTACCAGTTCTTATTCAGGGTATCTTTGTAGAAGACAATATTTGAAGTAAGAATTGGAGTTCAGGTGGTGTTATATTTTCATCTTACTTTCCTCTCTGAGAAACCCATTTCTGACCTATATAATATGGCCTGTAACCTGTGATCTATGATTAGCATGAATAAGTCTTGTGTTGAATTTAATTTCAGAGGCCAGGAGTTTATCAGCTGAGCCATCACACCTGCATTCTTTGCAAGTGATTAGCCCTAGATGGCTTCCCTGGCTTTGGACTTCTCCAGCAGAGAGCAGTGAAACACTGTCAGTAAACCTAATTCTGGAAACCAGAGTCAATTCCAAGCAAGGAAAAAAGGCAAAGGCAGAACTTGCAGGCTCATCAGAGTTTTGCAAAGCAACCGGGGAAACTGGGTTTGTAGAATTAAAAAAAAAAAAAAAAAGATATGTCTTAAAAGTTTGAGGCCACCAATCTTACTAAATTACTAATCCTACTTGCATATATTTAGATATTTAAATATTAGTAAAAATATCACTTGATGGTAAGGTAGATAATATGAAAGGTGAATAACACAGAAGAGTATGTGCTTTCCAGAGCTAGATTCTTATTTTAATCCTGCAATTCCTGTACTGTTATGCTTATTACCTTTCCTGTTGCACATTTATTAAGTGACTTTCATTTGCATTCAGTATTACTGCAACGTCAGATCTTGAATCCAGCCACCTACCTTGGCAGTTCTTCAGACATCTCTTGTTCACTGCACAGTACAGGCTTGATAAACCAAGTACAAGAAGCTTAAACATGCACATTCTGTAAGAAGCACTGTTGCAGTTAAGAAGTTTGGAAATAGTTTCCTGTGGCTCTAGTTCAAAATGAGGTTCATAGTGGGGATGTGTGAATGGCGCTTCCAGGTAAAGTGATTTATGACATTCCACATAAACTTGTTAACAGTACAACACAAAAGTGTGAACACTCCCTGAACACCTCACTTTTGGCTGGTGTGCAAATAAGTTCTTCTTCCAATCAACAATAGCATGATGACAGAGAATATTAGTGAGTGGAATGTTTGTGCTTGGCTGCTCTTAAAGAAAACAGATACTTTCACAGAAGGAAGTGGGAGCATTTACAATCCCATGATGTGGTATGTATGATTTGACCTGTTACTTTTCTTGGAAGAAATACAGTGTAATCCATTATTATTCTTTTTTAAAGTAAAGATATCAGGGAAGAGATCTAAAAACACAGGCAGATCATTCATTTGCTCTACTGAAGTGGGAAATAATACCCAATGTATACATCACCCAAATTTTTGGCCGGTGATTTGTTGAGTTCCCGTGTTGAACCTCTTTTTTTCTACCTTCAAAGCACTGGGCTCAAATGCCAGTCTCTGTGTGCACGCTGCCAAAATACTAAGTGAAGCATGGGGCACTACACATTAAAGGGGAGAGGTCAGCATGGCACCATGCCCAAAAAGCACACTGTACGGCAGAATGAACTTCGAGGAGACCAGCTCACATCAAAAGTCACCATGCATTTTACTTTCTCCGGGTGATCAGTGTCATTTGACCTTCCAATGGAATCTCCTCCCAGCCATTCTATCTGCCACTTATTGGGACACCCCCCACCCACCCACCCTTCCAAAGCTCCTCTCCACAAACATCATCTAGGCAAACAGAACCAGCTTCAAACTAGGAAACTGTGTCTAGAGGAAGAAGACAGCTTCAGCCCACACATCCAAAAGCCCTGCTGGCTTCCTGTGGCTAAGGTCTTGTGCAGATGCATTGCTAGAAGCCAATCCTGTGTTTGTCTGTCTGTCTCCCCCCCCCCCCACCGCGCCCCTGTTCCTTCCCTCTCTCCTTCCCTCCCTTCTCTCTCTCTCAAGGGTTAAATTTTTGTTTTGCCTTTCTTTCCTTCCTTCCTTCCTTCCTTCCTTCCTTCCTTCCTTCCTTCCTTCCTTCCTTCCTCCCTCCCTCCCTCCCTTCCTTCCTTTTCTTCCTTTCTTTTCCCTCCCTCCCTTCCTTCCTTTCCTTCTCCTTCCTTCCTCCCTCCCTCCCTCCCTTCCTTCCTTCCTTCCTTTCCTCCCTCTTTCTTTCTTCTCCCTTCTATTGCAAATTCTGTGCACAGGATGGTGGAGCACAGGATGGTGGAGCACGATGTAATTTAATGTGCTTTAGGGACATTGTTTGACATGGCGTTCTTGAAGACTGGAATGTTCTTTTTAAAGCTTTACTGTCAAAAGCTTATAAATGGCAAAAACATTTATTCTTAGGTAAAAATTTGACTTAAGGGTCAAATTTGGACTTTGCTAGTGAAATGATTTTGTAATTCCAAAAATCAGAGTCCAGGAAATGATTTGCCTGTTTTATAATAATACAAAAAGAAATAAAAAATGGCCAATCTAGAATCCTTTTATGAATTTATAGAATTCAGTTTTATTGAAAGAAAAATTGAATATGTAGTTGTATGCATACTAAAATTAGAAGGGGAGTGGAAGCATTTAAAATTGCCTTATGCAAGGTAACTTTTCAGCAAATACAAAATTATCAATAAATTTATTTTTGTCAATGTTTTGGTATGTTTAATTTAAACTCTTTATACCATAATCAGGGAATGAGTACACAGTATAAATTCCTAATGCAAAAACTCCTGAAAATATTTAAATACAAACGATTGGCTAATTTTAGAGCAACTTAGAATCTATTCTAAGTGAAAACATGATATAGAATTTTTATTTTTTTTAAGTACTTTAAATGTACAGTGAGGCAAACCAAAAGAGCTAAGTAAATCATTTGTAAACTTTTATTCCTATGACAAACTGACTTGTAACTACTATATTCCCATATAACAAGTTTAGGAGAAAAATAAAGAACTTTCAGGGAAACTGTCCTGTTGAAAATTAAAGACAACAAAAGAGAAAAAAAAAATCACTAAATCTTGTGATACTGAAGATCAGGGTCAGCCTAGTTGAATGTAGTTCTATTTCTTCCCTCCAACCACTTTTTAAAATCAAAGATTCTAAAAATAGCTGAAGCAGCAGAGTTGAGCTCTTTTTCTACAAACTGACCTTGCTCATTCTCTAATGATATAAAAATAATTCAAAGAAAACAGCAACTAAAAATAAATAGAACATACACCAAATTGGTAGTTCAAACTCATAGAAAGTCGGCTGATGGTTGACATAAGCCTTAATATTTAAAAGAAATAACTCAATACATAAAAATATATAGAAATGATTCTTTGCAGCACAGAATGGTCTTGGAAATAATAAACTAAGGGTGATTATAAATTCTAATTTATAAGAATAAAGATGTTTTAGCTCATGTAAACAAAGCACTTTAGAATACTATCAGTTAGAGGCTGAGACCGGAGGATCCGGGTTCACGGCCAGCCTCAGCTACCTAGTGAGGCACTCCACAACTTAGTGAGACCCGATTTCAAAATAAAGAATAAAAAATAGGGCTGGGGGTGTAGCTCGGAGGTAGAATGCCCCTGAGTTCAATCCCCAGTACCGCAAAAAAAAAAAAAAAAAAAAAAAAAAAGAATACTATCAGTTACTCATTCAAGAATACAACTATTCAATGAAATGAAATGAAAGTATGAACTGAGCACTTTGAGTATATCCTCTAGGATGAGGAGGGATTAAAACTTCGATTTGGGACCACACTGGAAGCAGTGTTTGCATTAACTATTAAATGCTATTTATTGTATGCATTTCTTTTTATTTTTACACATTTGTAATTTAAACAAAACAAAACCCACTATGGTTAGCTGTCAAGCTACAGAGTAATTCTAGAAGAGCATTGTTGGGTGCGGGGTTTCTGCTTAAAGGGAGATGGGAACATAAAAGAAGTCTATGTGAATCTCCGAGATTCCAGTTTTTTTGCCGTAAAAAACTTGTAGAAAAAGCTACATCTGTTTCAAAATGTGACTCTATGCTGAGATAGAGCTGCAGGCTGGAAAAGGGAAAGAAGATAATGGGACCAACCATTTAAATTAATCTAATATTTTTAAGCGCACTTGTGAAAATAGTTAACCTTCAGAGATACAGAAAAACAAATGAGTTAGAATCGTGGCCATCTATTCTTTTATATAAAAGATATTCTGACAAGTCTTAAGGAGGTTCTGAGAGTAAATCCAGACAGCCTGGTGCATATTCTAATCAGCCTGAAGAACAAATATACATAGATAACCTTTATGCCATTCCAATGAAGCTGGTGAGGCATCTATGGTCACTTTACTCATTCTTGCAAAAGACTGCACAACAGTTTCTAGAAGGAGCCACATTTTCAGATGATTTCCTTCCTACTGGAAACCTAGGCTTTGTTGTAAGAAAATGATTTGTTCCAATTGAAAAGAAGATGATTAAAAATTTTCTGAGTCTTACCTTATCTCAGTAAAGACTTTGATACACATTTTCACTTAATGCATCTCTGCACTATTTACAAGGCCTTCAACTAAGTAGTAGACTTTCTTTTTTTTTTTTTTTTCAGTACTGGGGATTGAACTCAGGGGCATTCTACCTCCGAGCTATACCCCCAGCCCTATTTTTTATTTATTTTGAAACCGAGTCTCACTAAGTTGCGGAGTGCCTCACTAGGTAGCTGAGGTTGGCCGCGTAGACTTTCCATAGACTTAAATTAAGTACTTACTACCTACATTATATGTATATACATTTTATTATTTATGTCATATATTTGTTAACTTTCGGCTTAACTTTGCAAAACAAGAATATTTTATCTTCATAGATAATAAATGACATTGATGAAAGTATATAGGATAAATTCTTACTCATACAACTAGCTGCTATCAATAAAGATAGCCCAAGATCTGACTCCAGTTTAATCCATAATGAAGAAAAATTGAAATTATTATAAATTTGCCCCTGTTTCATTGCCACTTCATTCATTCAGAAAATATTTATTAAGCATCCAAGACATGCAGTGCTATAGTAGGCTATAGAGAGATACAAAATGAAATCTCACCTATGGTTTGCAATTATTGGTATACCTCACACTGCCTTATTTATATTACTTACCTTTTATGAGTGTAATTTTTCAATCCCATCTCTATGTTAAACCTCTTGGGTATCCTACATGTTAATCATCTAATAAGTGATTCTATCATTGTCCTTATTGTTGTACATGCAAGGAAAAATATCATAAGCAAGACTTGAAAATAGATCCCTAGTCCCTGTCTTTATTATTGGATTTACAGTAACAATTTTCTGAGGATGAATGTAATAAAATGCAACTCACAATATTGTGATAATGGATACGCTTAAATATATGTATGTATAGTACATAATATGCATTTATTACACAAATATACACATACTTTTTATGTCTAATAAGGCACTGTGTACCATTCTCTCTTAGTGCTTATATGAAAAATTAAACTTTATCTCTAATATATTTGATTCCTAACAGTGACATCAGAAGTCTCTTCCCTTCCATTCTATTCTATTAAAATAAATACTATCCCACAACACAAACGCACACCTGACTTCATGAGTACTATCGCTATCTACACTTAACCTTGACCCATTACAAAAAAAAAAAAAGAGAGAGAGAGAAGGAAATAAACTTCTGCCAATAGCTGCCCAATAAGGTCTTTATAGCAACATTCATTTCTGGCAACAGAATCTGCATAGCTCATGGTACAAGTGCAGACACACAATTTGGATATACTCATTCCATGGATGCTTTTTAAAAGATAGATACTAGCCGGGTGTGTTGGCGCATGCTTATAATCCCAGCATTTGGGAGGCTGAGCCCGGAGAATCTGGGTTCGCGGCCAGTCTTAGCTACCTAGTGAGGCCCTCCGCAACTTAGTGAGACCTGGTTTCAAAATAAAGAATAAAAAACAGGGCTGGGGGGGTATAGCTCCAAGGTAGAACGCCCCTGAGTTCAATCCCAAATACCACACACACACACAAAAAAAGATAGATACTGTGCTCTGCCCTGAAAATACAAAGGTGAATGAGACATAGTCTCATGTATAAAAATACGTACATAAATGATTAAAGTATACTTCAAAATGTGCTCTAAGCCAGGTTTGTGTAAACTTCCATGGTGGTGGGGGTGACTAATTTTGAGAAGGGGGGACATCATATTTTAACTGGCTCTTGGAAGATGTGCTGAGATTTGTTCAGATGAAGAGAAAGGTAAAGAATATGCCAATCAGAGCACAGGTGTGAAAAAAAATCAATGTAAGCTAAAAAAAAAAAAAAATCCTGGTCTTTGTGTGTGAAGGAAGTAAAGATATTAACTCCTGGATGGGTGAAGGCAAGATCAGAAACTAGAAATACAGCTATAATCAACAAGAAGTTTGGACTTTATCCCTTGGTTGAACGGCAGCCATTGAAAGGTTTTGGCAGGGCAGTGATAAGGTTACTGTTTTGAAGATAACACTTGGAGTGATATTGGGGGTGGGTTGATCTGAGAAGACTAGAGACAGCAGGGAAACTAGTAGGAGTGCAAAGCTGAAGTGGGGGATGATAAGGGCCTGCAAACAAAGAAACAGTGGGAATGGAGGAAAAGAAAACTCAAAACACATGGCTCAAGGCATGTTTTGGAATAATGAATGACAGGACTTTGTGAGTGCTGACAAAGGAGTCAAGGATCATTGGGTGAATGATGGCACTCTCGAATGTGCTAAGAAGTCATTGACATGCAGGTAGTAACTGAAATATAGATGTCATGGAAACATGGAAGGAAAAATAAAGAGGGCCTGGATAGAACTCGGGAGATGAGCAACATGTAAAAAGCAGGTAGAGCCGGGCGTGGTGGCGTATGCTTGTAATCCCAGCATTTGGGAGGCTGAGACTGGAGGATCCGGGTTTGCAGCCAGCCTCAGCTACTTAGTGAGGCCCTCCACAATTTAGTGTGACCCTATTTCAAAATAAGGAATAAAAATAGGGCTAGGGGTATAGCTCAAAGGTAGAATGCCCCGGGTTCAATCCCTGATACGGCAATAATAATAATAATAATAATAATAATAATAATAATAATAATAATAATGAAATAAAAAGCAGGTGGAGAGAGAAGAGCCTACTGTACTCAAGGAGATTTCAGGCAAGAGGAGAAATTAGGTTGTGTTTTTGTTCTGGGATCCAAAGAAGGAAAGTGTGAAATAGGGAAGCATTGTCAACATCATCAGCTATGGACTACGAAGTGTCACTTGGATTTGTCAGTTGGGAGGTTATTTGGGACCTTATTTGGAGTATTTTTGTGGAGGTGCTTGGTGAGGGGTGAACGGGGTGGAAGCCAGATCACATAACTCAGAAGTGGATGAAAACTGGAAGAAGGAAGAATACTTCTCACTTTGTATCCTGTAGCTCCCCTGCCGTGCCACAATGGTTTCAGTTGACAAAGGACAGGTTGTCCCACCTCTTTATGCTTGCCCAAAGACCTGTAAACTCAAGAAAGCTCTGCTGCCACGCTGCAGGTTTGCAACACAAAGAGACAACTGATAGGGTGCTCTGACATTAAGCACACTATATAGACAAGTGAAGTCTACTGTTCATAGTCAAAGGTTATTCCACTATTGCTCACCCTTCCAGAGGCAAATGAACTGGACAAGGTACAAGCAGAAACCAAAGTGGAAGAGATTTTATAAAGATCATAAGTAGCTAGTTTGACATTGTTCTGTGGAGCTGACCAACTGAGTGCAAACTAAAAAATGGATTGTGCGTGGAAAAACAATGTAGTCCTCTAACCTCAAGGGAAAACCACACTTTCAGAATCCCCTTAGGAAAGGGACATGGTGATGGAGAAAACACATTCTACCTCATTATTTTTTAGCTTTGAGACTCTATATATGGAACATTCAACATTTTCAAGAGAAGGGAAGAAATAATACCTGGAAGCAAAGCTAAAGGTTTCTTGGGTTCTATTAATGAACTTAAATTCATTTTCCATTCACACACTGAAAGGAAGAAACCCATATAAATGGATTAAGAGGGCCAGAAAGACTCACTAGGGTCTGCAGTCTTTTTCTGTTAAGGGTCAGGTGGTAAATATTTCAGGCTTTGTTGGCTAGACGGTCTCTGTTGCAAGGACTTGTCTCTGCCACTGTAGCTGCCACAGGCAACATGGGAACAAAAAGGTGTGGCTGTGTCCCATACAACTTTATTTGAAATTTGAATCACAAAAGTTTTATGCCACAGAACATTACTATTCTTTTTTGTTTTTTCAACTACCTAAAAATATAGATTCAATGATATATATATACATATACATATACATATATATATATATATATATATATATATATATAGTTAGTTAGTTAGTTAGTTAGTTAGTTAGTTAGTTAGTAGATGAAATCTCACTATGTTGCCCTGGCTGACTCTAAACTGCTAGGCTCAAGTGATTCTCCTGCCTCAGTTTCCTGAGTAACTGGGACTACACACATTGTGTACATAGTATGTGTTTGTTTGTTTGTTTGTTTGTTTGTTTGTAGAGTGGTACTAGGGATTGAAACCAAGGGCATTATCTCTCTGAGCTACACTTTCAGGCCTTTTTATTTTTTGTTTTCAAACAGGGTCTTGCTAGATTGCTGGGAGTCTCACAAAGTTGCTGAGACTGGTCTTGAACCTGCTTTCTACTTCAGCCTCCCAAGAACTGGGATTATAGGCATGTGCTACCATGCCTAAGTACATGTTTTAAAAACTGATTTCTAAAGAAGAAAATTAGTGTAGCAAATAATTATGCTGCACTTGTCATTGGACTATGGCTGATGATTCAGGCTTCTGACTAAGCATACTGTTTTTCTAAATTAAATTAGATTTGATTAGTCATTCGCTTGTATAGAAATCTTTAATGGTTTCCCATTTCCCATGATGTCCAATCTTCTGCATGCTATGCATGGCCATCAGGACCTCTTATTATTTACTGTTTAGGTTCACTGTCAACATCTACCTTCTTAGCCATGCTAATTTACACCTTCCAACCCAAATTAGCTGCTTTTACTTGAACATGCCGTTCACTTTCCTGCCTCCATAGATCTGTTCCTGCTTTTCACCTGGCCTGGAAGGCCCTTTCTCTCAGTTGTTCTATTAAAATCCCATTCGTTCTTTAGAGCTCAGCTGAAGTGCCAACCATCTCCTTTACAAAGGTCTTCTTATTTTAGGTCTCATAGATTGCTGTTCATGATTTACATCTTGGGAAAGATATTGATAAAACCACAACCTTACAAGACTCTCATAATGATCAAATAATAAAGCAAGACAATATTTCTCATACACCTAGCATAACTTCTGGTAAGTAGATGGAGTTCAAAATAAACAGAGGTTGTATGTGCATGTATATCTACACCTAGACTTAAGTTCTTGAAACTAACAACCATATTTTATTTACTTCCACACAAACCTATACCAATGACCTGCATGCACATGTTAAGTGCTCAGTAAATGTTTATTAAATATAATTTGAATATGGAACACTATGTTTTTTGCAAGACATAATCAGTTCTATTAATTCTAAAGTACAGTGTACGAAGGGCAGAAAAAATAATAAAATTTCCATAACCTTTCTAATTAGGTTAACCGCATGGTGCAGAAAATCATGGGCTTTGGAGACTGACAGACCTAGGGTCGAGACTCAGTTTTTATTACTTTCTAGCTTGTATATCTTAAATTTTCCAAGACTCAGTTTTTTCATTTATAAAACTATCAATAAAATATGGTTTTAGCCAGGCACAGTGGCACACGCTTGTAATCCCAGTACTTGGGAGGCTGAGCCTGGAGAATCCAGGTTCGCGGCCAGCCTCAGCTACTTAGTGAGGCCCTCCGCAACTTAGTGAGACCCTGTTTCAAATATAAAGAATAAAAAATAGGACTACGGGTGCAGCTCAGAGGTAGAATGCCTCTGGGTTCCATCCCCAGTACCACCACCAAAAAAAAAAAAATATATATATATATATGCTTTTAAAGGTGTATTTTGAGGTTTTTAGAACAATAAATTTAATAGACATTTAATAGGTATGGATTAAGAAGAGTATATGCTTAAGTGAAATGTGAATTATACTTCCTATTCTTTCTTAAATACAGTAATAAAGCTACAATCTCTAGCCCATCCTGTGGAAAAGAGCCAGTGCCACAGAAGGTATTTCCCTATCATTCCTGAAAAACGACTATATTGACAGAATCCTCTTTCACTTCTCCCTGGTAACCTCAGCAAACAGCAAGAGGGGAATGTGAACTACGACATCAGATTAGACTTGAGGATCGATTGGCCTACCAGGTGGGACTTTAAAAGCTATGATAATCCCCATCTGCTAGGTAGCATCTGTAAGACAATAGCCCTTGTGTTTCATTTCCATTTCCTAGTCCTTGCTCTCATCTTTCTAAGCTTCTCTGTGAGCCACCATCTTCCCTCTCTAATGTTGCTTTGATTTCTGAATGTACATGATGACGATGGTGGTGGCAATACCCTATTTCAAATGATGTATACCCAAGCTGATTTGCTCCAGGGATCTCTACATAAAAAATTAATCAAAGCATACTTGATATGGAGTTTGATGAGTCAGATCCTTAGAAAATAGCTCCCAGTTGCATCTGTGCTTATTCATTCCATAAATTGAATATTGTGGAAAAGGGTTTCCTCTTTATTTATTTTATTTTATTGCAGTACTGGGAATTGAACTCAGGGGCATTCTACCTCCGGGCTACACCCCCAGCCCTATTTTTTATTTTTTATTTTGAAACAGGGTCTCACTAAGTTGCAGAGTGCCTCACTAGGTAGCTGAGGCTGGCCGAGAACCTGGATCCTCCGGTCTCAGCCTCCCAAATGCTGGGATTACAACCGTGTGCCACCACGCCCAACAGGTTTCATCTTTATTGATCAAGGAACTATAGTAATTTAGCGATGCCAATCTCTTGAATCATATGATACAAAAAATTGTAATCCATTAGACTACTTGTATGCAATGTATTGACAGCTTGGGGCAGCATTCAAATTTTCAACGATATTATCTATATTTTGGATTCTGGCACCAATTCTTAATTTATTTTTCAACCTTAAAATGCCACAATTCCATAATTCTATCAAGAATAATAAGTAAGATGGATATGGTGTTGCACACCTGTAATCCCCGTACTTGGGAGACTGGGACAGGTGGATTGCAGGTTTGAGGCCAGCCTTAGCAAGTTAGTCAGGTCTCAGCAACTTAGTGAGGCCCTGTTTTAAAATAAAATCTAAAATAGGGCTGGGAATGTAGCTCAGAGGCAGAATGCCTCTGGATTCAATCCCCAGTACCTCCCCCCACCTCCCACCCCCACACACAGAGTAACAAATGAAACCCACCATTCACCCAGATGATTCTACTGTCCAATTCTAGTGAGCAGTTCAGTAAGAACAGCCAAGACCTGGGTTTTTCTGCCCACCTTAAGAGTCCAAAGCCATCCTTTTAAAACGTACTGAACTGGATGAGAACTAGGAGAAAATAGCAATTACCCATATAGTACTTATAAAAAGAAACTCTCACTCTAATTCACTCTAATTTTTCTCCATGTTGAAGGTAAATAGTGCTTTGGGCCCAAAGAGGTGACTCGTTGCCTCAGTTCTCCCTTTCCTGTTTCATGTTCAGACACCGTCAAGACTGGGAAGTAATCCGACTCCTCCCTGAAATGATGGAACGCTGCCAGGATGATATTCAATGTTCATTATTCGTGTGCTCTGTAAAACCACCTACCGCTTAGAGAAGCTCTTTGACGTGTTCTGAACTCTCAGAACAAATGAAAATGGCATTTTGGGGGGGCAGGGAATGAAGCCAGAACAAAGAAGTCAGAAACATGATACTGCAAGATCAGGCACTTCTTTGCACAGCAAGAGGAAAAGGCTTCGGACTCAAAGAGCTTAGCAATTTAACCACTAGTTTTCTCCTGAGGCCTTACTGTCACAAGAGATCCTGACATTTCCAGTGGCATTCAACAGATTCTCCCCTTTTAGTGAGGCCGGCTGCAGAAGGTTACTGGATATTGGCTTCTTCTCAGACGAAGAGATCTTTTGTGAACCACATTAGAAAAAGAAAGAGCTAGAAACAGGGGTGAACATCAGAAGACAAAAGGGGACAGATCTACAAGGTGTTTGTGACATCTGTTTGCATTTTGTGTTGTGGCTGGTGGCAGAGAGGAAGACCAAACTCTAATCAATTTAGCAACATGGAGCTCAAGTCTCACCATTCCAGCTTTTGGTAAATAATGCTATGGAGAGTCCAACAAGCAACAAGGGAAGTCCAGGAGTGTGTGAGAAAGAGAAGCCAAGTCCTGCCTCAAGGTGCTTCCAAGGTCTTTGCTCGAGTGATAAGTTTTATGTCCACCAATTTATACACTTGCTCACTTCCTTCAAAACCCCACCCCAAATTACTCTTTTGCAGGCAGTCTTACAATACTGACTAAGAGCTCACGCCTCAAATCTGTGTCCCCACAAGACTCATATCCTCCACTTTTGCACAATTTGAATTTGGCAGGAGTGTTCTTTAGTTGATTCATGGGAGCCTTTCCAACTGATTTGTCAGTATCATGAGGACAGGGTTTCCGTCTTCTCAGTCCTTCGTGTCTTTTCACAGTCATTAGTTCTGTAGCTTAAACATAATAAACACTCACTGAGGGAAGACCGGCCAGCCAATGCTGATGACTCCTGCTCAGATACCACTCCAAGTGTGCTGGTTCCTGGCTCTCCCCCTCACAGATTAAGTTCCTAGAAGTTTCCCTTCCTGAGAAAGCCTCCCGATTTCATGCTGCCTTTGGATCCAAAAGCAAAGATGTTCTCAATGAGGAAAAAGTTAGGAAAGATTCAGCTGGGTGTGGTGGCACACGCTTGTAATCCCAATACTAGGGAGGCTGAGACAGAAGGATCACAGGTTCGTGGCCAGCCTCGGCAACTCAGGAATGCTCTCAGCAACTTAGGGAGACTCTCTTTCAAAATAAAAATTAAAATAGGGTTGGGGGTGTAGCTCAGAGGTAGAATGCCCCTGGGTTCAATCCCCAGTACCAGGAAAAAAAAAGTTAGAAAAGAATCCAGTGCCCCAATGGGCTTAACTTCTGCACATCACAAAAATAGGACAAGTAGTTATTTCTACACATTCCATGCTATATTCTGAGCTACTCAGAAACACTAGTAAATGAGCATGATAGGCCCTAGATTCATAGTGCCAACTTTTTTGTCATTATGTGAGCTAGTAACTCAGCTGAGGATTCTCATGTATGTGTTTCCACTTCTTTCTTCATAAACCATTTTCTCCTCTACTATATTCTTCTGCTGCATTTAGAAACCAGGAAAACAAGAACTGATTTCCACCCCCTCCCCTCTAGCTCATCCAAAAACAGCATCAGAAAAAGCAACTTGACTCAGATGTGTTGAGAACTCACAATGCCAATCAATATTGATACAGGTCACCTACTTCTTAGGTAAGTACTAGCAATTTTTTTTTTAAAGTTATCACTGCTAAAAAGAATGATTGCCTTATTGATGGGTTTTTGCTTTCTTAAATTTGTGGTGATGAATGAAGGGGGGAGGTAACATTTATTTCACTTGGAAGTTTGCAAATAGGCACACAGGTGTTACAAAAAGAACGAAGAGAAGGACTCATTTCTCGTTCTACCTGCCTCTTATGACACCTGTGGCTTATCTCTGGGCATTCTACCTTCTCACATTTTTCATAATCCAGAGAATGAAAACCACAAAGGGGAATACTCAGTTCCTCTTTCTCTCCTGCCATCTGTTGCTAATGTTACCCACCCCTGCAAAGCTGGCTCCTCCTTGTCATTTGGAGCTCTAAATTCACCTGGAAACTTCTCCATCAAGCCCACCCAAACTATCCCACTAAGGCAGCCTTTCCCAGTGAATGGAGGTATAGCTCAATGGCAGAATGCTTGCCTAGAACATACAAGGCCGTGGGTTTGATCCCAGCACCATAAAAACAATAAAAAATAAAGCAGATTTCTCCACGCCAGCACTTTCCATCACATTAATTTAGCTTACTTTTCTTGGCTCTTTTCACTACTTGAAATGATCAGCTTTATTTCTTATGAATTAGGCCATTACTTATAATTCCTCTGAAATCTAAGAGCCATGCAAGCAGGGACCTTGAACTGCTGATCAGTGTTAGCAAGAGTGAGTGAACAGTTGTCTTCCTAAGGTCGTTGTCAATTTCCACTTATTCTTTTATGTTTGTGAATTGTTTTTCCCTCTAATACAGAGGTCCACCCTCCTTGGGCACAAAGGAATTATAATTACATACTTTTAGGATTCCTAGAATTTGCAAATTTTTTATATTCCATCATTTTAGCCAATCATTATTGCTTGAATATTAGTGAAAAATAGATGGGTATACAGATGACTAAGTACCTTGACACTGAAGACACAGGAAAATGTCATTTTACTGCATTCCATACCATATTCCAGTTCAAATTTGAAACCTTAAAAAACCTGCAAGATCAACTTAGGCTTAAATTTTATATAATAATTCTTTAAAGACAACAGCTTTAACATTTTCAGTGCATATATGCTTAATTATTTCAGAGTATTCTCTACCTATTTGCACACAGTATAAAAAGTTCATCCTCATGAAATAAAACAAATATACATTAATGTGCAAAAGAACTAACATGAATAAAATTGATCAAAATATTTTTAGTAAAAAAAGAAGTATCTTCATTCTTTAAAAAATATTCCTAGTCACAGTTAAGTAAGAGAAGAATTATAGACCACCAACAATTTTATTCTGTAGTCCAATGACCTCTACACATACAATGCAAAGGAAAACCTACTGTGCTTGTTAAATGGAAACATTATAACATACTGTAATGTGTCCTAGGAAGAGGATTATATTAACATTACAATATTAATGTAATGCCATGAATTCAAGCCATTTTCCTACTGTATTAAATATTTCCTTGTATTAAGAAAAATCATGAACATGAACAGCAAAGCTGGTGTTCCCTGCCAAATGCAAGAGCTACCTAAAAAATAGCAAACAATGGAGTCAGTAACATAATGGAAGATTTCAAACAGGCACAAGAAAGTGCTATTATTTTCCTAATAATCATAATTCTGTTCCTGGCTATGTAATTTTGTCTATGTAACACTATCAAATCGATGGTGGAGCCAAAAATTATCAACTTGGCTGCTTTGTGGCATCTTGAAATCTCTTAAAATCCCTTACTTAAGTTTGCTTTTTCTGAAAAGCAATTACCCACTCTCTGGGGTGTTATATGAATTAGGAAGCCTGGAGCCCACAGAGTCAAAGCATGGTTAGTTGCTTGGAAGCGAATAAGCACAATGGAAATGGGCCCTACTTAGTCACTACAGATACCTCAGATATAAAGAATTCCTGTTCGTGGTACTCATCACACAAAATCCCTCATGCTGCTTGAACCTAAATATGGTCATAAATGTTTACTGCACCTATGTAATATTCATGGAACTGTTCCGAGACTGCAGCCATGGTGTGGAAAACAATGAGATTTTTTCCTTTGGTGTACTTGCGTACTCTCTTTTCCATCTGGAGAAGGTGAGATTTTGTTTTGCAATTAACTTTGCAGAATTTTTGTTGGCTTGCCAGAGCTGCTTAGCCAAAAGCAGGCTCAGGTGAGATTCTATTCCAAACCTAAAAACACTGCACTTTACCAAAGGTTGGGAAACCTCATGCTGTCTGAAAACAAACTCCTCTTGCAGGTTAGGGAGACCAGAAGGGTGCAAAACCTAGTGTTCCTGGCCCTTAAGGTTTTATTCATGGGAAAATCTTTCAGGCCCTTTCTTATAGATGAATCCCAAATTACCACGTACTTTCTCATCATCTGATCCATGCAATAGCTGCTGCCTTGATCCTTTTTTTTTTTTTCCCCTTATATCCTTGAAATCTAATAATCCTTGAAGTCAAGGCAGTCTGTTTAAACACATCAGGGACATTTTACTCTTTCTTTCTTCTAGTGTGTGTGTGGGGGGAGGGGGGTTCTGGGGATGATACTCAGGGGTGTTCTACCTCCAAGCTAAACCTCCAGCCCTTTTTATTTTTTTGTTATGAAACACGGTCTTGCAAGGTTGCTAATGGTCTTGCAACGTTGCTGAGGCTGGTTTTGAACCTGCAATCCTCCTGTCTCAGCCTCCGAAGTACTGAGATTACAGGTGTGCCCCACCATACCTGGCTCATTTCACTCTTCTTTATATTTACTTCCTTCTGCAGAAAGGAAGGTAAAACCAACTTCTGGAACCAGTACTGGCGTTTGTTCCCTATTTTGGCTTAACGGTTTTAGTAAACCATTAGCAATGCTCCATTCTGTAGTTAATTTCCCAACAAAACTTTAACTTTTCCAGGTAGAAAATGAGATATCACTAGATATGACCTAATGACTCGGCCCCCAAAGGGTTCTCCCTAGTTTCATTCCCCTCTCTACTTGAGTGCTGACAGCATCCTCAGAATTTAGGGTTCGTTTGCTGTTCTCAGTGTTCCTCAATGGTGAGCTTGGTCTAGTGAGCTAATAGAGAAAAAACAACCATGTCAATTATCATGAGCTGAGCATGGGTGGAGAAGGGGCAAGGAAACCCTACATAAGTTCCTAGGACAATGGTTGGAGAAGGATATGGTGGTGAGTACTGGTTCACACACTGTAACACCCCATCATTAGCAGCTGACTAGCTATTTTATCTCCTTGGTACATGATGGTCACCATATTCCTTCCCTCCCTTCCTTCCTCCTCTCCTCCTCCTCCTCCTCCTCCTTCTTCTTTCTCTCTCTCTCTCTCTCTCTCTCTCTCTCTCTCTCTCTCTCTCTCTCTCTCTCTCCTACTGGGGATTGAAACCAGAGACAAACTGCCTCTGAGCTACACTCTCTTTTTATTTTGAAACAGAGTCTCACTAAGTTGCTGAGGCTGACCTTGAACCTGCAATCCTCCTGTCTCAGCCTCCCAAGTACTGGGATTAGAGGTGTGTGCCACCACACCTGTCTTCTTCATTTTCTATATGGCTTTTTGTTTTTCACATTCTCTTGGGCTCTTTATCCACAGCCATGGCGCCAGCTGCTACCACCAGTGGCTCACATGTCTTTGTCTTCATCTCCCTCTTCTAAACTTCACACATTCATAATTTAAGTATGGGAGATTTCGTCTCTAGCTGGATCTCTATATCCACTCTTTTTCCTAAGGTTTTTCACTTAGTGGGAGACGTGGCCTCCCACCAAGTGACCCATGTCCAGTCTAGGTGTAATGCTTGATGTTTAACACCTTTTTAACTTTTTAGAATATAAGAGATTTCTAACCACTGGCTTGCATTATGTATACCCATGTAGATTAATTGTTACAAAATAGTATTTTAAATATATAATCAGAAATATTTAGTTTTTCTTCAACCCCTGTGTAATAGAAAAATGCAAAACTATTTAAGATATTTGATCCCATGGGTAGTAGTAGTGTGGTGCAGACTGTGGGAAGCGGGGGAGAAGTGAGCAAAGAGAAACTAATTTTTTTGGTAACCATATCCAATGCTTATTCTTTCTTGACACTCTTTAAAGTCTGAAGTCACACTGTGGAATTCTATAGTGTAATATTAAGGATGTGTGTGTGCCTAAAATGATGTATTTTCAAAACATATTAAATTTTTTTTTTTTTTTTTGGTACTGGGGATTGAACTCAGAGGCATTCTACCCCCAGCCATATTTTTTATTCTTTATTTTGAAACCGAGTCTCACTAAGTTGCGGAGTGCCTCACTAGGTAGCTGAGGCTTGCCGAGAACCCGGATCCTCCGGTCTCAGCCTCCCGAATGCTGGGATTACAAACGTGCGCCACCACGCCCGGCTAAAACATATTAAATTTTAAAGTATAGTCTGTTCAGATAATCATTACAGTATTTTTTTACTCAATTTATTAAGATTTTGTTTGCCATAAAAACACAAGGTGCTTAAATTAAATATCTATGGTATGTATGTTTTTGTCGATTTGGGAGAATCTGACCTAAACTAAAGAGAGATAAGGCTACCAATGCAATATTTTGGAAAAGAAAACTAAGGTATTTCCTGAATTCAGTGTTCCATGGTGACCCACATACACAGAATAATGATTAAAAAAAAAAAAGAAATGCATTCACATATAAGACTTGCCATGTGGAATTCTGTTTTATCCATCCCCATACACAAGTATTATGTCTTTATTTTTTTTTTTTTTTTACTCAATCCTTGACATATTTATTTTAATGATGAAAATCTCCCAAAGTAGAAACACATCTCTTTCCAATTCTGCACAAGAGTCTGCCACCATGCTGTCAAATGCCATGCTTCACAGCATCTTCTTAGATCGTGGCCCTGAACCAAACCTACCAAAATAGTCCACGTGTTGTTATCTCTTAAGGTATTCTTCCAACATCTGCTTCTAGGTCTACTTTCTATTCTGTAATCCTGTTGAACGCAGTAGCAGTGCTAATGTCAATTATATTTATGTCTCTAAGTATCGGATCCAAAGAGATTAGCAGCAATGTAATTCCTCAGGGTACAGTAATTAATGACATAATACTGTGGAAATATATTTTTAAAGACTTCCAATTACATAGTTTTTAGACATCATTTTGTGGGAATGACCTGAGTAAACCAGGCATATTTTTTTCTCTGTTCAACAAATGTGTATTAAGCAACTAGTGCATATCACTGCCCTAGGTTTTGAAGAAAATGTAAAAAAAAAAGACATGTTCAAGAATTATCAGTAAGAGAGAAAATGGGTAATCCTATGAGCAAAGTATGAATAATATGTGTTCAGCCAGGTGTGGTGGTGCACACCTGTCATCCCAGTACTTGGAAAGCTAAGACAGGAGGATCACAGGTTGGAAGCCAGCCTCAGCAATTTAGTGAGACCTCTTTAAAAGTAGAAAAAAAAAAGCTGGGGGTGTAGCTCAAAGGTAGAGTACCCCAGATTTAATTCCCAATACCAAAATAATAATAATAAGATGGACTCATGCTCTGGGGTGAGACAGCCCAGCTCTGAGGAGGGAAGTCAGGAACTAGTTCATAAACTAGCTGGATTAAACTAGGCTTGGAAAGTTAAAGATTTTAAGCAGTTAAAAGGGGAAGAAATTAATTCCAGGTGAAAGTGAAAGTCAGAAAGTATCCTATACCTTGAATAGGAGGTTTATTCACTTGACTGTATGCATATGAGGAAAATGGTAAACCAGGAGTCAAATGATTCTACTTATGTCATCTAAAAAATTGTATTGATTATTGTCATAAATTAGGAGCCATTTGGCAGTGCCAGAACAGGAGAATGACATGATAGAGCAACGATATGAAAGAATAATCTAGGGGAGGTACAAGATGTGCATATGAAGAGCAGGGAGGCTGTAAGCAGGGTGAACACACGATTTACCCTCTGATTAGGATGCTTTGGAGAGTAGAAAGAGTGTAACTGATAGTTACACCGCTCCAAGACTGTAAGCTAATCTGTTGAAGGAAGGAAAGTGGGACAGGAACTTGAGAGTCCAGTGGGACAAGATGTCTTAGTTTAATTCCTATTCCTTTTAGGGCAAACCTGTGTCCTATACTTTTTTAAAATTCCTACCAAGTTTGGCCTGTAGCTGATGTGTGACAAATGTCAAGTTACTACTGATAGTAGGTTTAAAAATGGTCCTCATGCATCATGCCTGGGTAATACCATCCACATTTCTTCATAAGATTGAGGATGTCAATATTCCAGAATTATTAAGATTTTTCCCTTTCACAACTTTTAATAATATGTTTGGAAAAGGCTTTAATAATCTAAATAAAAAATAAGACAAGTTTGTTGATTACAATTGGAAGTAGAGATATAGTAAGGACAAGTGTTTTTAGAATAATCAGAAAGGAACATGATGAGCAACATTTTGACTCTGACTTGGACTTTGCATTGATTTGTGTTCAAAGATTCCCCATTATAACAATGGCTCACAGACTTTGTGTGTGTGTGTGTGTGTGTGTGTGTCTCGCTAAGTTGCTGAAGGTCCTGTTAAGTTGCTGAGGCTGGCCTCGAAACCATAACCCTCCTGTCTCAGCTTCCCAAGTACTGTGATTACAGGCAAGTACCACTATGCCTGGCTTAACTGGATTTGATGTGTGAAGGTTTAATAAATAGAGGATGCCTGTTAAATGTCAGGAAAAAAAATCAAAGAAGCACAACAAAATCATTACATGTTTTTTCCTTCTTTCGTTTCTTGCAGCATTTTATCCTAATAGAAATAATATTATCTCAAAAATGAAAAGTAAAGTCATTCCCTTCGGACCATAGAAGAAAGCTAAACATTATTTGCAGTCAATAATATAAACTGGAGTTTCCAACAAATATGTCACTGAATACAATACTTTTAAAAGCCTTACACCAATGTAGTAATAAATTACTGAATAAAATTTTCTTCCTTTTTTTTCCTTTCCTTTTTTTTTTTTTGTAAGTGGGAAAGAAAGGTGGGGAACCATAAAATCGTCACAAAACATACGAAATACTGAGGGATGATTCAAACAATCGGACTTACTCTTGTATGCATACACATTCATTTTCTAGAATTAGTACGTACCATTGGAAACTGCATCAACCCATAAAAATAACTCATATGCCTATTATGTTTTTCCATTTTAAGCTTATAATAGCAATAATGACCTCAGCAAAAGACACTTCCTTGAAATTAATGGCTGGCTGGGAGGCAGAGCCAAGGGCCACTGGTTCCTCCCAGCTGGTCATTAATCCTCAGGAAATGCCTGCACCTCCATCATTATTGCTAAAGTACCATTATAGAAAATTCTCACAGTTCCAATATATGGAAATTTGAGGCTATTTTGCAAGCCCATGGTATTCATGTGAGTTAATAGGCCACCACTGAGCACAGAGGACGTAATTATCAAAATGACAGAAGGGAAAATATTGTTCTCCCAGGTCTGTAAGATTATAGGAAATGGGGACTAGCCTTATGGGAAGAGGCATAGTTGAAGCTAAAAGACATTAATTTAAAGGGAGATTTGAAATCGCATATATAAAAGTTAATAAAGGATATGGCTATCCATTCCCATTACATAGTTTTAAAAATATTTTTTAAAAGCTACAAATTAAAGTTATATGGACATTTCCTTCTACACTGATCAAACAATATTAAAGAGAATGAGGTCACAAAGATTGTTTATGAACACAAATGATTATATTCCACCATTCACATCTGGGGGAGTATATACAGTTGAGTGTGCTAGGTGAATAGGATTTATTTATTTTTAATTTTATTTAAAATGTACACATGTACCATTAAATATTATATGCAAACATTGTATTCTAGAATTTATGACTGCAGAAAAAAAATATACAGTTGTGTTTTCTATCTTACCTAGAGGCTTAGCACTTGCAAACAAGCATCAAAAAAAACTGAAGATCAAAATGATAAACAAATATAGTGCCGGCATTCTGTAATTATGTTTTTAGTTCTCTAAAAAGCTTATACTAGATTCCAAGCCAAATGAAAAATGAAAATTATGTGTGTTCAGGCTTACTCTTTCACCCTTTAAATAAACTGGCCCCAACAAATGGTTTCAAAGGGAGGAATTAATCCAGAAATCACACCCAAAACAGTCTATAAATCTTTTCAATGTGTTATCATAACAAACTAGGAATATTGGACACCATGCGTTAGACTCAATGAAATTCATTGCAGGTTTGTCTTGTATGTTACAAACACCTATCTATTATAAAAATGGGTTTGAAGCTAAAGAGACCCTGTTATGGATTGAATTGTGTTCTTAAAAAGATAGGATGAGATCTTCTATATATGGATATGACCTTATTTGGAAATAGAGTCTTTGTAGATCAGGTCATTTGGGTAGACCCTAATCAAACATGATCGGTATCCTTTTAAGAGGAGAAAAGACATAGTCATACAGGAAAAACGCAGTGTGACAACAGACACAGAGGCTGGAGTGATGCATCTGAGCCGAGGAACATAAAGGATCACCAGCAGTGCCAAAAGCTTTGGAAAAGGCACAGAATAGATCCTGGCCTAGAGCTTCCAGAAGAGTATGGCCCTGCAAACACCCTGATTTCAGATTTCCACTTTCCAGAAATTTGAAAGAATAAATTTCTGCTGTGTTAAGGTGCTCAAGCTTATGGTATTTTGCTACAACAGCCCTGAAAAAAAAAAAAAAACTAATCCAAGGGCTGGAGTTGAAGCTTAATGGCAGAATGCTTGCCTAGTATGTGTGAGGTCCTGGGTTCGATCCCCAGCACTGCGAATAAACTTTAAAAAACACCTAATGCAAGACCTAGGGGAAGAAAGAACTGTGGCCAACATTACAAATGGAAAACCAAGGAAAGACAGGTGAGGCAAGAGGAAGCTGCTCATTAAAGGGAACAGCAATGGACTAGAAGTCAGGAAACCTGGTTTTTGTCAGAGCTAATGAGGCTGTGTGACCTTAAGCTGGATACCTAATTGCTCTCAGCTTTGACTTTATCACCTGTAGAATATGAGAGGATTCTGCTATGTATGTTTCAGACCAAGTCTAGGGTTGTAGTTGGGAAAATCAAGCACCAAGTAGCCCAATATTTTCATGCTTTCAAAATTTGCTGTCTGGCATTGCTGAGACCTTGTTGACATACAGTAAGACACCTACAGTCTTCCCTTTGCTGCTAGCCATGCCCACACCAGCACTTTGGTCACATTTTGGGTGGTTAGGTAAGGCCCAAAGAAGTTTGCTATGAAAATAATAGCAATCTGTCTACATATTCTTTTATAATTTTTTCTTTAAATACAGTTTTTTTCTGCACTTCCAAGATTCTCAAAAAAAAAAGTCTTCAGCTGATTTAAAAGTAAGTTTTTTAAAAAAATAAGCCGATAACTACCACCCAAAACAGAGAATGCCACTTGTGACTAATGGGTTTCACAAGTGCCAATGTGAAAAACGCAATCCAAAGAGAAGAAAAGTATACTGCTGTTTGTATGTCACAACATAGGGGGATGTAGGATCCAATCGGGAGGGCATTGTATTCAAATATACTAAATGTATATACTCTAAAAGGTTCTCATAATGATCACATTTAGGGTGTTTCTGCTCATTGGTTATTATGATCAAATATCATTATCATTATCATTATCATTTATGTTCTGGTTATCTAATCAAACACTTGGATCCCAGGAGTGACTATTGCAATGCAATAGACCTTTTTTTTTTTTTTTTTTTTTTTTTTTTTTTTTTTTTTTTTTTTTTTTTTTTTTTTTTTTTTTTTTTTTTTTTTTTTTTTTTTTTTTTTTTTTTTTTTTTTTTTTTTTTTTTTTTGCGGTACTGGGGATTGAACTCAGGGGCATTCTACCTCCAAGCTATACCCCAGCCCTATTTTTTATTCTTTATTTTTACTTTTATTTTTTTTGAGGTACTGGGGATGGAACCCAGGGGCATTATATCTCCGGGCTATACCCCATCCCTATTTTTTTTTTATTCTTTATTTTGAAACAGGGTCTCACTAAGTTGCGGAGGGCCTTACTAGGTAGCTGAGGCTGGCCGAGAACCCGGATCCTCCCATCTCAGCCTCCCAAATGCTGGGATTACAAGCGTGCGCCACCACGCCCAGCTTCATTGTCAATTTTAATGTTCACAGTTTGAGCAATTTGACAACCCAGCTTTTCTTAGACTGGAATACAGGATTAAGACACTTGGCTAGAAAGAGAGGCTGGCCATCTGTCTGTGGCTTGCATTTACCATGGCTTTGCTGCCTTCAAGCGTGCGTGTGGATGCATAGGAAGATGGTTTCAATTTCTTTTTTTCTGTTTAGTTAGAGAACCTAATGCGATGGTAGCATTATCAAGTGTGAGTATTTCTAAAGGTGTCAAGATGGCAGGGTTCTACTATAGTCATTTTAGAGACTTGACCAGATGGCCAAAGTATAATTAACAGGACAGTTTCCCCCAGTGAATATCTACTTTTGTGGACATTTGAAAATCTATGTGAAACAAAGAATTTCTGAAGGAGAATAAAGGTATGTGTCCACAACTTAGGGTCTCTGGAGAAGTATATGAACATATCCCAGAGGGCGAAGAGGTACTCAAATAGGTGTGTTGTATGTGGCCTCAGAAAAAGCAGGTGTGTTACACTCCTAGGCCAATTCCTTGCTTCTTGGCCTCTAAAATTGGCAGAACTCTTAATGCAGTACAAAAGTACAAGTTACTCCAGGCAAGTAATTAGCGGTGTGCCAAGCCCACCTATGATTCTGCCTGGGCTGGCCAGCCCTTCATAATGAGGGAATGCACAGCCACAGACAGGAGACACGGGCCAGAATTCCACTCCACACGTTCCGACAGCCAGGCCAAGTTCTTGTATATTTAGAGAAGACACATCTCAATGTCTGTCATCATGGGAGACACAAAAACCCTAAGGCAATCAAAAGTCTTAAAAAATAGTACTTCTTGTGGCAAACACTTGAACATATGTGATAAAACTGTATACTTCACGCACACATACACACACACAAATGAGTACATGTAAAATGGGAAATCTGAATGTAATGGGTGGATTGTATTAATGGCCACATCTTAGGTGAGCTATTGTACTACAGTTTTATATAAAGTAGCTGGGATGTAGCTCCATGGTAAAGCCCACACACAAGGCGTTGGGTTCCATATATATGTGCCACCACCGGGGGAAACTGGACAGAGTGTGAACGGCATTTCTTTCTTACAATTGATTGTACAACTATTTCAAAAAGAAAGATAAAGATAAATATCCTGGAATTTGGGGTACAAGAAAAAAGAAGAGAGTCTAATTTTTCTGTCAGAGAAAAGGCAAGAAAGAAATGTTTTATTTTTAAAAATATAAATGTGCGAGGCTATCAAAAGGCTCCTTTCTAACTTGATGTTTTTCTTATCTAGGAATTTGGATCAAATGTGGAAAGCCTTCCTTCTGATATATATATATTTTTTTGAGGTGGAGGGGTAAAGAGGAAGTCAATAAAATAAAAACTACAGGTAGAATATAGAATGTCTGAAAGTTTATACTCCGATCAGCTACTATTTTTCACAACAAATACTTTCAAATGTCACAATATTACCCACACTTTAGAAATGTTGCAGTAAGTTAAAACTCATTAATCCTGGAAGAGATCTTATTATGATTCACGAATATGGGAAGCCTCCGCTGTACACCCAGTGCGATCATTTCTCCTCGATTAACTCACCGGAACTGCCTTCCCACACGTTGGCGTCAGCTTTCACCACGGACTTCAGTTTGGGAACCTAATGCCGTGGTGGCATTCTCAAATTTGGATATTCCTATTTGAGGTCCAGAAAGGGACGGGAAAAGCAAGTAAATTTATTGAGCGCTTACTATGTGCCAAGCATTGAGCTGCCTAGACCAGGAAGGGTGGACCCATGTGCGGTGAGGATACAGGCTCATGCCCCAGACATGACATCACACTCCCAAGCTGCCCACTCTGAACCACTGACTTAGAAGGCCAAAACGCTTAAGTGATTCAATGGCTAAAGTCACAGGAAGGAAGGGACTCAAGCAAGCAGCACCTATGGCTCCCTGACAGTTAGCTGGTCCACCATGACTGGTTCTAGTAGAACACCAGAGCATGTAATTAGCAGGGATATATAACAAATTCCACTCTAGACTACCCAAACATATGTACTTTCAGGCTTATAATTAAAGATGAAACAAAACTGAACTGAGGTAAGAAAACCAAAAGATTAGTATAATTCAAATATAGGGGGAAGGTTCTTGCTTCTACAAACTCTAGCTGTATATCTAGTAGATTTTTTTTTTTTTTTTTCGGTACTGGGGATTGAACTCAGGGGCATTCTACCTCCGAGCTATACCCTCAGCCCTATTTTTTATTCTTTATTTTCAAACCGAGTCTCACTAAGTTGCGGAGTGCCTCACTAGGTAGTTGAGGCTGGCCACGAACCTGGATCCTCCGGTCTCAGCCTCCCGAATGCTGGGATTACAAGCATGTGCCACCACGCCCGGCTTTATCTAGTAGATTTAACACATAAAATTGATAGCACATATAACCTTAAGCATTATTATCTACTCTCCCTTCTTCCCTCACCCCAATCTCAGTTCTCTTAGCCCTCATAGTTCAGCTCTCCCGGCTGGGGCCCTCAACTTTCCCACTCTGACATCACATTTCCAGTTCCCCACGTATCAGTCCTCCATCCCAACCTTTCCTCTTAGTGTGCATCTCTGCAGACATGGCCATTGTCCTCTCCTGCCTGGGATCACTGCAACCTCTAAGGTCACCTCTACTCTAAGCCATCTCCAGTGTCCCAGTCAAACCTCCCTTCTCATTCAGATGTGTTCTGACCACATTATTCTTTTGGAACTTGGCAGTAACTGTCTTGGGAGATACAGTCCTGCAATCTTCCCACTTAGTGTCCACCACTGGAGAGATCTCTCCTGTCCATCTCCTTCCCACTTTATTCCCACTGAGATCATCTGGGTCTCTCTTACTCTCACCCACCTCTGCACACAGACTCAATTCATTTAGCGTTGGAACTGTTTTAACTTGCCAATCACAAGAGCAAATGGATACAGAAAATGAGGCAATGTCTCATAACTGCCATGTACCGCAAGCGTGACAAAGGTGAGGCTGAAGATGGTGAGCAATGTCTTAAAGGCTATATATGAGACAAGACCGATTTCATCCGCCCTGTTGTAAAGGATTAAAATTTAATTGCTGATACTTACTGCAGTCTTCTTATGATTGTATAGTGCCTTGTGACTTATAAATTATTTTCTTAATCTGACCACAACCCAGAGACAAAGACACAGAAGATATGACAACTATTATCCCCCATTTTACACATGAATAGGCAGGTGCAAGGACATTAAATGACCTGGTCCAAGGTCACAAAGCTAGAAATTCATTAAGTTAGAAAGCCAGTCAGACAGGCCTTCCATTCACAAACCTGGTGTTACACCTACCATATCACCCTAAAACCTCATCTAGAACCATGATTAGTGGGTGATAAAAAAAAAGACACAGAAAGCGCTGAGACTATTACTGTGGAAAATGGAAGGCTGACTTACTATGTTCACACTATGTTACTTACTATGTTACACACTATGTTACACACTATGAAAACTTACTATGTTTTCATAATGACACAAAGGACAATACTTTGAATATGCACTAAGAACAGGGCATTTTAGCTAAATCTGCAAGGGAGGCATTACCAACCTCATTTTACAAAAGAAGAAATGTAGGTTTAAATAGTTGAAAGTGCCTAAAGTTAATAAGTGATAAGGCTAGGACTCAAACAAAAATCTGTTAGGACCCAACCAAAGTATGTACACACTGTACAATCCCAAGAAGGATGAACATTATAGATGTATAGATGTTCTCTATCACTATGAAGAATAGAGTAAACAGACTGAGAATTATAACAAAACGATGTAGATTTAATGTATAAAGATGCTCCCCCTGCCCCGGTCACAGGTAAGGTGATTAACTTGTACACCATTGTCAGGGCACTCATGAAATCTCCTTTCTAGGTGGCTTTTTTCACGCCCATTAGAATATTTTTCTCCCAAAGATAATTTCAAGACTGCAAGGAAATCTGAACATTGTCTCAGAGTTAAAAATTTCAGACTCAAAAACTAAAAATAAAATCACAAAATGAAATAGCTAAAATTTTACACAAGTAAAATTTTTACTAGTGTAAAATTTTTATGTTTCCTTTGTGAATATAAGATGCCAGATTCTCAAATGGGGGGGGGTCTAAATGTTTACTGCAATATATTTAAAGAATAGAAAATAGTAATTCTGGATATATACTACATTATAACAATCCCAGGCAGAAAAAGTATTTTTAGCAAAAATAGTTTAGGTTACAAAAACTTCTTCAAGCCAGGTGTGGTGGTGCACATTTGTAATCCCAGTATTTGGAAGGCTAAGATAAGAGGATCACAGGTTCTCGGCCAGTCTCAGCTACTTAGTGAGGCCTTCTGCAACTTAGTGAGACCTTGTGTCAAAATAAAGAATAAAATAGGTCTCGGGGTATAGCTCAAAGGTGGAATGCCCCTGAGTTCCATCCCCAGTACCACACAAAAAAAGAATTCTTCATACTGTTACATATGGCCAAGCTCTCTCAACACAACCTATGTGCTTTGAGTATCCTATTAATCCAGTAATGTACATAAATTCTCTGAGTTTATCTGGGTTTATCATAGATAGCAGGAAACTGTGGTATAAGTGTAATAGCAGGAATTAGTTCTCTGTGAATACTAAGGACCGCTTAGAAGTTTCAACAATGCAAAAAAAGATAACAACTATAAACAATTCATTCCCAGAGGTGTTAACTTTTAGAAATTGTCTCAACTAACCTCCACTAACATTGGTGATTTAACAGCCAAGCACATTATGTTTTTGACAGTCACCATTTTATTATTTATAAAATTAGGGATTTTAAATGGTTATATGTAGCTCATCAATTGTCTAAGCAGGATGAAAAGCTCAAAACCCTAAAGGTGGCTGGCTCACTGATGAATTTTAACACCCACCAGAGGGGGAAAAAAAAAAGTAGGCTACCACTGGAAGAAGGGCATTACTAAATAAAAAATACAGAATCCACCATTGTTTGGGTTCGACAGTCTGGAAATGAGCATTCTTTAAATGGCAAATCCAAACAGAAAGCCATTAAACTTTATCATTGCTATGAGAAGAATTATAAGAGAGAATCCGGGTCCAGAATGAGACAATCTTCATACAATATATATAGAAAAATTTGGTCTGAAGATAAGAAAGGAAATGAAGGATATAATCAAGCTTTACTTACTCCTAAAAGAAAAATTTAGGATGTAATAAGAGCACAGGAGAATGAAAATATAATAGATGGACTGAATTATCATACAAAGCCCTTTCACCCTCTCTTTAAACTCCTAAGACACACATCCACGGTGGCGAGCACCAGCCTTGACCACTGAGATGGCAGCACATTAATCCATTCCACCTCCCCTCCAGATCCCAGGGTGCTGGGCCCTGGCATGCACATACGTCACCAAATTTCCATTACAGAATTTAAGGAACACTGAAGTTGTACTACCTCAGAGACTAATGACAGGAAAGAAAATGTAGGGACTGAGACCTGTAATAAGGAAATTGTACTGTACAATCAGCTGGGTGGTATATATTCTTCTCTGACATCAGAATCATTTGGAACAGGGACTGAAAACCACTGCAAGACAAACGGGACTTTATAGAGCACTGTCAGCCATCATCTTATGAGTCTGAATTCCTACACACAGTTATTCTTCACCTCCATGGGCTTTGGTGCTTCCTGTCCTGGGGTGCTCCCTCAAGACTGAAAATGGCTGGGTTGTCTGGGAACTTGGTAAACTGCCACTTCTTTTATTGGCAATGCTAATGCTCAAACTTTTAAGTCACGAAGCATCACTACCTATGTTCTTCCAACCTCAAAGCACTTATTCCTGCAGGGGTGTCATCATCAGGTTGTAGGGTTCCCCCCAGTGAAACCCTATTTATCTGCCCTCTGCACTTAAAGTACTTCAAAATGCCCTCAGAAGTCAAAGAAACGAATAGCACTATTAATAGATATTCTTCTTTTCTTAATTTTTTCACATAGTAGTAAAAAATTAAAGGAATTGGAAATTAAGGAAATGGAACACAATGGGCCATTAAAATGAGTTTTTGTCAGAGAGAGAGAGAGAGAGAGAGAGAGAGAGAGAGAGAGAGAGAGAGAGAGAGACACTACATTATACAATGGTATTTTGTCACATTTGGCCAGCAAAGCTCTCTTCTATTTTTCTGATGATCCATACTGTGACAAAAATTATTTTAAAGTATAGCACTAGTCTATTTTGGAGAGCTGAATGCTATTTCCAGAAGGAAAGGAACAGAAACATTAATATAGGGCAAGGCTTTCAAATTCTCTATTGAGCCTGGACGATGGTAGCTAGCAGTTACTTCTTAGGTGGGGAGGCATAAGCTAGAATTCAAAATTATTGCAAACACTGCTTTGATGCCTCCAGGTTGCATTTTTAAACAAAGTGGGCTTGGTGGTGCACACTTGTAATCCCAGTACTTGGGAGGCTGAGACAGGAGGATCACAGGTTTACAATCAGCCTCAGCAACTTAGAGAGGCCCTCTGCTACTTAGTGAGACCCTGTTTCAAAATAAAAGAATAAAATAGGGCTGGGTGTAGAGCTCAGAGGTAGAATGTCCCTGGGTTCAATCCCAAGTACCATTAAAAAACAACAATAACAAACAAACAAACCTAGTGTAGTCTCTTTGAAAATACAGATTATCAGGTTCTTAAAAAAGAGCCAAGAATTCAAATCTGCATTCACTACTGGAAAAACAAAAACTCAAAGATCATACTTTACATACCTTAAAAAAATTGTCATTCTATTCACTAAACATTTATTAAACACTGTGATGGGTCTCACATAAAAACATCAGCAACTACAACTTACTGCATGCTTGCTATGTGTTGAATAAGGTTTTTCGATGATTTTCCTCTTTTAATTATTCAAAACAATCCTGTGTGTTCATAACTCAATGTCTTGCACACAGAGAAGCTGGGAAATGAGCAATTTGCTTTGATTAAACTGATACCTGAGCCCAGGCTGTCTGAGCTCTTAAACACTTTGCTGAATTCCCTCCTAGGTCTTTGGTGCTAAGGATAAGAAATTAATAAGAAATACTTTCTTTCCTCAAAGAGCTCATTTTTAAATACAAGGGGTAGCACTATTTAGAAATATTAAAGTATAAAACTCAGTTGCTTTAAGGCCTAGTGAATTAAAATTATTTAACAATTATATTCAGCATGAACAGAGAAAAAATAAGACCAACTTGTTGAAGTCATAGCTCAATAGAATTATCCTTGTCCTTCTGATGCCCTTTCTTCATTTCTTCTTAGAGATTGCATCTGACCATATAACACCTAGCTTTTTATGTATGTCTTAGCTAGATAAAATTTGACTCATCATTTTGAGAACTCAAACCTGTCTACATTTTATATTAATCTGAATATCTGCTGTGATGACAATGACAGAATATAACCCTACATCTCTATCATACCACCAATTCATGCCTCACATACATACAGATAAATTCAAATATGGGAATAGAGCATTAATACAATTTAGAAAGCAATATAATTACTTCTATGGAACAACTATGAAATTCTAAAGAGCTCAAAATATTTGAAAATTGTAGTTTAATTTAGCCTGCAGCCTCCAAAGCATGGAATCATAACCTACCTGGCAGGCATCAGGGTTTCAGTTTTGGGTTCCTTAGACTAAGGGCTCCCACAAAGGCAGCCCTGCACCCCAAGATGTAACACAGGCTTGATCCATAATACCATAAAAGACTTTAGCAAAATGTTTAAATGAACAAACAAAAATAAATTACAAAAATCCAAGGGCCTCTGAATTGGAGCCCTAGGGTTTAAATAGTCCAGCCAAGCAAGAGACAAGCAAACAAACAAGTGTCTATCCTACATGCTGAGCCTTCTGCACAATACTATATGCAAAGAGACATTCAGAGTGCATTTTCTGAGTGCATGCTCTGAAACGACAGTACAAAATGATAACATGGGCTTCCCTTGCTCATATAGTTAGGGTTAACTTAATGATCTTTTATTTTTCCATAAAATTTATTACATGCCTAAGGCATGAAAGTATTCGACCAGCTTCATAAACTTTTAACACCCAAACAAGACCCTTTCAGCATCATAAGGCAATCTCCCTTTACCCAACTTTAAAGAACTACCATCTCACAACCTGAGTCTAACTTAACAACCGACTTAGTGTAGTCCTTCTCAATTTGAATATGGGCAAAAGACTTGTAGTTCAAGCTTAATCTGTAGCCATTCATCAATACTCAGGAAACATAAAAAAAAAAAAAAAAGAGAGAGAGAGAGAATTTTGTTTAGGATAGCATCTGGGGAAGGAAAAAAAAACTTCTTATCTAACTTCAAAATCATATTTTTACTATAAGAATAAATAAGTATTGTGGGAAAAACAAACTTCAGTGTCATGGCTGTATTCAATTATTCCTCAGGATAGAGTTTGTGATGCAGCACATTAACAGATAATCTGAAAACCTTATGTTGGCCATTACATCCAGGCTTCTTCCTACCAAGCCTTTTACCAGAGCTGACCCCCTGCTCCTGACCCTGCCCCCCATCTGGTAGAGGCGCTAATGAGCAGTGAAATGGCCAAAGGGCAGGCAGCAGGGAAAGCACAGAAGAAGCCAAGAGGTTTCATCATTTACAAACTCAATCATCTGTCCCTGGATGATAGAGCTGGTTGTAGCAATAAAAGCTTTTGTGTTTTACAACCATAAATGCTTGACAGCCAGTTAGTTATAGACAGAATGTCCAGTCAAGTACTTAAACATGAGAAAAGGCCTGGGTAGATTAAGCAACCTGCTCAACGGTATTTAGCTCATAAAAATACAAAGGTTCTTCTTTCAGTCTGGAAGAGAGGGAGTAGACTTGACTAAATCCTATCACATGGAAATTTTGTCAAAAATGTTGAAATATTTGTGCCAAAAATTGAAGAGTTTACAATCAAGAATTCCCTGATTAAAAAATAAAATCTTAACCCCCTGGGCTCAATCCCTAGTACCATAAAAAAAAAATCTTAAAACCAGACTCTGGTCTTTACCTATACTAGCTTGTACCTAACAAAGATGTGTAATTACAATGCACCAAATAAGGGAAAGATGAAAAATAAATAAATAAATTAAAAAAAAAAAAACAGACTCTGTCCTTAAAATCAGAACAAAAATGTTCTCTTGGAATATTAAATAAGAGTAGCTTTACCTACTTACTTAGCAAAAATAAAATGTTTGGCATATTAATTTTACATATATACAAAATAAGGCATTCGAAAATATTTAGAAATATTTACTACCATCCATAAATACTTGATTTTAAGTGAGTTCAGGTAAATATGTGTAGTATATACATATGCATAGTACATTCTCTTCCATACACTTATTTCATGTGAAATGGCCACTGAATTCCATAATATCTGTCATTTCATTAATGTGACACCAAAATAGTTGTCTTGGCCAGGATTCTATTGATGTGATGATAGTGTATGTAGGAATAGGACATTTGTCTGAACTACCTCCTGTCTAGAATTTGCCACTTCATCACAAGTAGGAGAAAATGTGTCCTTCCATTATTATAGTTTAATAAGACTGCCAGGCTACTGTGGCACTGGGGCACAATGGATTGGCTCACCCTCACTGAAGGCCTTTACAATTCTGATGGATGGAGTTTAGTAGAGGTTGTCCATATCACACCAAAGTGGATGACAGAGTAGGGGAGATTATCAATCTCTTTTTTGAAAACCTCATTTAACCGAATAATTAAAAATAGCACTCAAACATTAAAACTAACAAAAAGAGGTTACTCTTGAATCAATATGTGAATGGTCAAATCCAATTCTTGCTTTCTGGGTATGAGAGTTTTCATATTTAATCTTGCAATTTTAAGTAATCATTTCAGGGAATTTTACAGTCATCTACTAAAACAACATAAGTGTAAGCCACTTTTTCCCACAAAGTTCTGTTAGGATTTGTATTCCATTTTAATCATAAAATATTGCAAAGGAAGATATCATTTCAGAAAATATTTCTAATCAATTTTGAATACATTATATGCATCCAAAAATTTATATTTTAACTACTGAGCATATATTTTAGAAATACATCTTCCATTTTATAAAGTATATTATTTCAAGTTTCTAAAGGAAATGGTTTCGCATTCAGACATTTAATTAGCAGACAGTTTTTTGGTTGTTTGTTTGCATGCATGGTACTGGGGGTTGAATCCAGGGGCATTCTGCCTCTGAGCTACACCTCCAGCCCTATTTTATTTTTTATTTTGAAACAGGGTCTCATTAAGTTGTGGAGGACCTCACTAAGTTGCTGAGGCTAGTTTCGAACCTGCAATCCTCCTGTCTCAGCCTCCCAAATACTAGGATTACAGGCATGTGCCACCATGCCTGGCCAGCAGGCAGTTTTTGATGTAAATCTCAAAGTTATTCTTCCCATTGAGTCCATTAAAAAGTTGCATTGTCTGCAATCTGCATTACTTTTATTTCTTTCTTAGCATTGATATTATACTTCAGTTTAAACAAGGCAAGTATTAATTACAAATAGCTAAACATTCTTTAAAAAGCAACAAACAAGCCAGGCATGGCTGTCCTTGAACCTGCAATCCTCATGTCTCAGCCTCCCAAGTACTGGGATTACCGGTGACAGCCTTAGCAATATAGCAAAACTATCAGCAACCTAGAGAGAACCTGTTTCAAAACAAACAAACAAACAAACAAAAAAAGAGCTTGGGTTGTAGCTCAGAGATAGAATGCCCCTGGATTCAATCCCCAGTACCAAAATAAATAAATAAATAAATAAAATTAAAAAATAAAAAGCAACAAATATCTGGAGAGGAAAAGAATGGAAATGAAAACCTAATGTTTTAACTTTAAATTAGATTCCAGGTTCTTCAATGTATTAATGCTTGGAATCTTTAAAAGAAAATGAGAGTTTCATCAGTCTAGTTCTAATAGATTTTATTCTGATTTAGCTCCATCTATTTTATCTTCAAACCATCACTTAAGTTTCTATATTCCCACAAAGGAAAGCAAAAAGGTCTTGTTGCCTATGTAGAATCATCATACGTTAAACTAACAACTGCAATTACATTACTTACCTGTATATCACAAGTTCTTTAATAAAAGATAGAAAACTTTCTCTTCCCAAAAGAGGTAGAATATAAATGTATATTGCATATTTTAATGTACTGTACACACCCCATTACCAAATGAAGAGCATCAATAGCTCTCTCCTCACCCCACCCCACCCCCCAAAAAGCTAGGATTATTAATAACTTTCTAGTGACCAACTAAAATTAAACTTCAATATCTGGTTCTTGGGACAATTTCTATGTCAATCACATGATCTCTAAATTTTTTTTTTCTTTTAAAAAACCTTTAATTCAGCCAGGTGTGGTGGTGTGTGCCTGTACTTGGGAGTCTGAGACAGTGAGACAGGAGGATCTCAGGTTCAAGGCCAGTGAGAACCTCAGCAACTTAATGAGACTGTTTCCAAATAAAATGTAAAAAGGGCTGGTGGTATAACTCAGAGGTAGAATGCTCCTGGGTTCAATCCCCAGTACTCTAGTACCAAAAAACAAAACAAAACAAACAAACAAACAAAAAAAACGCACATCAATTCATATTAGGGAGTATTTTCCTTCTGTTGTTAATTTTCTTTCTCATGAAAACACCTAAAAGCACTGCTTGTTCTTAGTGATTTGTTCTTTGTTATCTGGTCTTTGCTTCTTTTTATCCAACTTTAGTTCCTTCACTAGGCAACATCTAGATGGAACATTTCAAGGATGAGGTTAACATCTTTATTATCTCATTGTATTCTAGAGCTTTAGCTCCACTCTAAAACTTTCTCCAAATATTTTCTATCACTAAACTAGTTATTTGATGAGCTCCTCTCCGAGGCAAAAGCTGAGAAATGTAAATATAACCTAAGTGCAATTGGCGGCAGAAAAACTGGCTAATGGAATTCTACAGAGGCTCTGAGAACCAGCTCATCTCTATTTGCACATACTGAGGCTAACAGTGAAAATACCGCTTTTCAAATTAAACAATTAGCACCAAACTCCTGCTATTAGAAGAAATAAATGTTTAAAAGCTGCAAATTAAAATTTTCCTCTTATGCAAATAGACTTAAAATGTACTTTGGTATCATTTATGAGAAGTTCTTAAGTGTGATAGTATTCAGCACAGATATAATGAAGGCCTAACGATATCATGAAGGAATCTTGGCTAGATGAACACATAGCTCCATTACTCCACTTCATGTGTAACTGCTGGTGGCTGTAAGTAATGAGAGCGTAGGCTGTAGCTGATACCAGGGTGCAGTGCACAGTAGAATCAGTCCTAATTTCTAACACTTAAAGAACATTACAAGCCATTCCCTTTATTAAGCCCTTTGCATACATTCTCTCTTTTGATGCTCATGAGAACTCTATGAGAAATGCACCTTTTACAGGAAAGGTACTGGACCTTGAAAAGGTCAAGATTAGCCGGGCATGGTGGCACACGCTTGTAATTCCAGTACTTGGGAGGCTGAGACCGGAGGATCCGGGTTCTCGGCCAGCCTCAGCTACTTAGTGAGGCCCTCCGCAACTTAGTGAGACCCTCTTTCCAAATAAAGAATAAAAAATAGGACTGGGGATGTAACTCAGAGGTAGAATGCTCCTGGGTTCAATCCCCAGTACCGCAAAAAGAAGAAAAGAAAAGGTCAAGATTACACAGGTAGTCAATTGGTGAGTCAAATTTTGAGCCCAAGCCTTATGAAGCCAGATCCTGAGCTCCTAACTCTCTCTGTATGTGTATGTGCACTATAGGTGGTATCAGTGTGAAACATACAGCTCCTTTTCTCTCTCCTTTACCTCCCTCTTACTTCTTATACACACACACACACACACAATGAAAATCCACACTATCTCATCAAAATAATGTCTAAAGTCTAATCCAAATGGGACAGGGAGACAAAAGTAAACAGTGAAAGTGCTCTTAGCCAAATCTAGTTAACATGCTCACTGGGCCACTGCATTAACCAAAGCTACATCCCTCCAAAAGCAAGACTGATGTACAAGTGTCTCTCCTATACCTACATATTTTTGGTTAATCATATTTGTCTGTCTGTCTGTCTGTTTGTTTGTTTGTTTGTAGTACTGGGGATTGAACCCAGGGACATTCTACCTATGACCTACTCCCCTAACCCTTTTCATTTTTTGTTTTGAAACAGGATCTTACTAGATTGCTGAAAGTTTCATTACAATTCTAAAGCTGTCCTTGAACCTGCAATCCTCCTGTCTCAGTCTCCCAAGTAATGGGATTACAGGCATGAAACACCATGCCCGTTTGTTAATCACCTTTTGATTAAACTCCCAGCTACTCATCCCAGTTATATCAGATGAGCAGGTTATGATGTGGGTATTTTTTTTTCCAGGTCTATTACATAAATTTGTAAGATTTACAAGACATTTTTAAAAGCAAAAACCTTTAAAATAAAACAACTGACAAGAATAAAAGGAGAAGAGTCTGGCTTCAAAATTATGTATCTAGTAAGTACAGTCAGCTCAAAAATATAACACAAGGAAATCAGTGAATAGCACTGTTGGAAAGAATTGAACTTATTGTGAAGTACAAGCCCATTTCCTATGGAAAGTGCAATGATTTATTTCTTCAGTACAAGTTTTCCAGCAAAGAATGCCATCGAACAGAATGCTTTGCTGTGACTGACTACATACTCTACCAACAGAAGATATACAAGCAAAGAGGAAACACGTTGTCTAGAAAAAATATACAATTTCCGTTTATTTCCTCTTCTAAATAGAAAAACTCTTCTTTGGGGACCAAATCAGGGACTTGTAACAACTCACCACCCAAAACTTTCCATTCTCACAGCCAGTAAAAATTAGAAACCAAGGGAGTCAATGAGGATACCCCAGCTCTTCTCCGAAAGTCAAGGGTCCCTGTGGTAGATGTGTCCCGTGGGCTTCTTACCCAGCATGAAGATCATATACCTGGAACCCAGGTTACCCCAAAATAAGCAAGAACCCCAGTAAGAAAATAACAGACCATTTATTTTTGCTGCGTGTTTTACTCCAGCTTGCAGAAACATCAGCTGTGTGAGGTCGAGGGGCGGAAAACACAGCCATAAAGATAGTTGGGTGTAAACTGGAGGACTTGGAAGTACTAGAGCAGACTGTAATTAATTCAGGGGCAAGCTGTGGAGCCATGGGGGAATTCTGAGAAGAAAGGTGACATGACTACAACCTTTGTAGGTTAATTGGAGAACATTATGGTTTAGCCTAAAGGTAAAAGAAATGAAATGCAGAAAGCTAAGAGGTCCACTTGGTGGAGGGTATTTGACTGGTTAACTCTCACTGCATTTGCTTACAATTTATTTTGGTTTAGGTTAGCCACAGGAATCCTATGGCTTGAAAGAGCTCATCCACAATATCACCTATTAAAAATATTCTACAGGCCAGGTATGGTGGCACATGCCTGTAATCCCAGTACTTGAGAGGCTAAGACAGGAAGATCACAGGTTCGAGGCCAGTCTCAACAGCATAGCAAAACTGGGCAACATAGTGAGACCCTGTTTCAAAACAAACAATTAAAAAGGATTGGAAGTATAGCTCAGAGGTTAAAATACCCTCAGGTTCAATCTCCAGTACCATCGCCCCACCCCACCATCCAAAAAAGAAAGATTATACAAGTCTTTCTCATAGATAATTTCAATGAGACTAGATATCTTTTCACAGTTCTGATGCTTAGAAAATCACAGACCTCTGTTGATGTTTGCCATTATCAACTTGGTCAAGAGTGTGCTCCCTACAGCATAATGGAAATAGCACTTTTTAACTTCTAAGTCATAGAGGCCTTGTAGTTTCTAATTGGTTATCAGAACTCTGGGAACCCTGAGTATAGATAAGTCTGACTCTCTTGAGGATGCCAAGCTGGGGTGGCTGCATGCCTATAGTCTGGTGGACACTCCCAGATGTGCCCAGACTTCTGAGCAATCAAAGCCCCACACTTGTAAGTGAAGACACCTCCAAATTCCAGACCCCAGGTATCAGAGTCATCCCTGATGCTTGAGTCCTTCCAGTTGAAGCCACAGGCATCCAGGAGCAGAGACAACACTTTCTGCTCTGCCCTGTCCATATTCTTGACCCAAAAGATCCATGAGCATAATAAAATAGTTATTTCTTTATTAAGTTTGAGGGCAGTTGATTAAGCAGCAACAGATAACTGGAACCATATGTACAACAAGAGAGATGATAAAACCTGCTGGTTATGGAATCCACACCTGGAATATGATACTTAGTTTTTGGTGTCCTATTTAAAAGATTAAAAAACAACTGTGCTCAGAAAAGAATAACAAGGATGTTCCTTTATGAGGAAGAAAAAAAATGGAAGGACTGGAGATACTCAAACCAGAAAAACAGAACAAAGGGTTTATTTATTTTCCACAAATATTTGAAGGGCTATCCTGAGTGAAAGTGAAGACAAATACTCTGTATTTTCCCAGGGGAGAAAGAGACAGTAGGCAGGGCTACAGGGAGTCAGATGGAAGAGTGTCTAATGTTCTGAGCTTTCCAAGAAGCAAGAGGCAGCTTTAAGAGATAGTGAGTTCCCTAACATGGAAGATAATCAGGGTAAGTTGGATAATCACCAGTGGTAAGTTTGGAGAGAATTCCTTTATGGACAACAGACTGAATGAAAAGCCCTTGCTTTAAGGTTACACTGTAACACTGAGATGTTTTTAATCTAAAGATCATCCCCTTTTCCCTGTGCTAAGAAATCTAATCCCAACACATGTGGAGCAGAGAAAAAAAAATACAAGATGAATAAATTAAATGAAAGGCAATACCAAAGTATAAATAGAAAGTAATGCAGAGCTGAAGAGGAGGAAGGAGTGGCAAACTAACAGGAAAACATAATCCAGCATAGCAGGAAACTTTTAAAAAGGTGGAGCATGAAGAATAAACTAGGGAAGAGGGAGGGAAAAGGAAAGCTGAAGAATCCACCACAGATAATAGTGGGTATAGAGGATGAAGGGTGAAGACCCTTCTTGAGAAATGTTTTTTTTTTTTTTTTCAGTACTGGGGATTGAACTCAGGGGCATTCTACCTCTGAGCTATGCCCCCAGCCCTATTTTTATTCTTTATTTTGAAACAGGGTCTCACTAAGTTGCGGAGTGCCTCTCAACTTAGGTAGCTGAGGCTGGCCTCGAACCTGGATCTTCCAGTCTCAGCCTCCCAAATGCTTGGATTACAAGCATGCGCCACCATGCCCAGCAAGAAATGGTTTAAATTTTAAGATTTGTTCCCTCTGTCCATGAGAAAATGGACCAGAAGAACATAGGCAATGTAGCAACAGAGGGAACAAGGTAGCCTGGTGGGATGGTTCACCTGCAATCCCAGTACTTTGGAGGCTGTGACAGGAAGATTGCAGGTTCAAGATCAGCCTCAGCAACTTAGTGACCCTTTTTCAAAATAAAATAGGGTTAGGGGTGTGGCTAAAAGGTAGAAAAACCTCTGGGTTTACTTCCCAGTACCATTAAACAAAACAAAACAAAACAGAACAAGGTTCAGGTAGCAAAATGAACAAAGCTCTTCAGCAACCATTGAGTTTTTGGATTCAAATTTCAGAGGCTTTGTGTGCCTGTGAGGCCCAGTGTACTTGCATGGATGCAAGTGTCTCTTATGTGTATATGTAGAGAATGACTACTAAACAAAGCAGAAACTAGAAATTAAGCCCTTGTTTCCTAACAAGGACAATGGGGTTGGGGGGGGGGGTCACAAGCCACCTAGAAAATGAGATGTGTCCAAAACAAAGCATGGAGAAACCATTAAAAAGCTATCTCATGCACATTTCATATGAATGTTTTAAATAGAGTTGTATTGGTCATTGTAATTATACACCGTAATGAGGATCAGAGTAATAGGGACATGTATGCACACAGCACTTGGTGAGTTTCCCTCCAGATCCCACCCCACTCCCTCTTCTTCCTCACACATGCCATAGAGACTGGCACTGAAAATTGTGTATATGTACACAGCATTAATCAAACTGTTTCCTTCATCAAGTCTCCCTCCACCCTACCTCCCTTCCCTTAGACCCCCTCCATAGCTCCACTGGAGTTTCTCCTCCTTGATCTGAAGTCCCTTTTGTTTCCCAATTTCTCTCTAGCTTCTACATATGAGAGAAAATATACAACCCTTCACTTCCTGAGACTGGCTAATCTTGCTTAGCATAATATTCTCTAGTTCCATCCACGTTCCTGCAAATGACATAATTTTGTTCTATTTTATCACCATTTGTAATCAACTTTCAAGGTTTCATAATACCTTGAACCGGAGTTCGTCAACCCAGGGAACAAGTCACTCCATTGTTACTTCCAGGGAAGGAAGCTTGGACACTCCTTTGGTGTGCACAAGAGATAGAAAAAGGAGTCACCTTCAGGAAAGTCAAGTGTTTGGAGTAAATCCCTGAGGCCTAACAGTAAGAAGTGGTCATCTGTCCTTGCCTTAACCTTTCCAAAGATTCATAGAGCATAAGTCAGAAATTTATGTAATCCATGAAATAAAACTATTTTTTCATTTTTTATTTAAAGTGGGAAGATTTTCTGTACAATAAAGGAACATAAAATATATCATGTGACTCACCCATTTCCTAGGTCTGCCTCGTGGCCGTTTTTCTCCAGTGGCTTCTGCTTTCTGCAAAATGAAAAAGGAAGTCATGTAGTTTCCTACCTGGTATTATTTGTAAGTGCTGAACCAAGAAGGCATTTCAAGAAACAATGTGCTGGATTATAGATGAGGTATCCAGATTGTTTTACAACCTTTTTCTCCTTCAAGGTTCGTCTTCTGCCTTTTTTTTTTTTCCAGTAGATTCTTCTTCCCAGTTTTTCACTACATTAAATAAAGAGGGATCTATATAACCCCTCACCATCTAAGACTCCCCAGGCATGACCTCTTCTGAAACTCTTGAAAATTCTTTGGTAAAAATCTATTTTGCTTATATTTCTGTCAAAACAAAAACAAAAGAAATGTTCCCACATCCCATAATTACACAAATCAGTATTTTAGAAAATGAATGTTCCTTGAATGATCAAGATTTCCTTTCCGTGCCACAATTAAAGTTACAAAAATGACTACTGATATATTGATTTAAATTTATAAAGCACTGCTTTCTGTACCGCTAGTGAAAAGTAAGTCTAAATGTAAAAAAGATTACATAAGCATTCTAATTCAAAATAATAAACATCTGCCCACTTCTACAGGGTTAATTTCCTGTTCCTTGCCAAAAACAATCACCTGTCAATCAGTTCACCAAAAGTATATAGAGGATAAAAGCTGATAGAAACATCAATGTTTGTCCTTGAGATGGAAACTATGGGTGCCTAAAAGTAATAATTAAATATATACATTATTAAATAATTAAAAATAGACATTAACAAAAATCCCACACTCAACACAAACCAGACACAAATATCTTTCCATCTTGAGAGTTTCTTCCATTGCTTTACTTCATTGAAGTTTTATTATTATCAGTTATTTTTCTACTTTGATTCAAATTTTAACATGTATAAACTAATTAGCCTTTTTCTCATTTTTGTCACTTCTACTCCAATTTCCAAGCACACCAATACACCAACACGCGCGCGCGCGCGCACACACACACAAACACACACACACACACACAACTTGGAACATATTTTTCTGTGTATGAGAACCATCCCAAGGCTCTTTCAACACAAAATAACATGTTTTCTATTGCCAAGATAATTTGTTTTCTATTTTACTTTTGTTATCCAGGTTAGCAGTAGGTAGTTATATTAAAATTAGATGTTATAACTGTCTACACTGCCAAATGAAACTTTCCTCTTTCTCTCTCCAATCTCCATCAATAAAAATAGATGGATATATATGATAGTCCCTATACAGACAGGGAGATAGATACCTGGCATACTATCCAGCACATTCATCAATTAACCCACACTTACTGATCATTTAAAATCTCCAGGCACTGGGCTAAATCGGTCATATAGTTCCTTTAATCCTTACAGTTGCCTTACCTGTAGGTGAGAACCTAAGTCTTAGGTGAGTAACTTTCTCTAGGTTGTACACAAAGAGAAGTGACGGATCTAGGATTTAAATTCAGCTGTTTGGCTCCAAAGATTGCACTCCTACCCTCTTGTCAATGCTACATCCCTTTAGGATACAAGCATCTGATACTAGGGAAAATATTTCAGGAAACTAAAATTGCCACCGATTCAGGTCATTTTCCAGAATAAAAGGAAATCTGGTGGCCTTTAGGAGCTCTAACTGTCTAGTTAGGGCTCTCTGGATTTCATGAAGGAATCATTTATTGTCGGGGTTAGTGGTATTGCCTTACCTTTAGTCCTAAGAGCATGAATTAAGTGAGAGCTGGGAGTGCCCAGTAAATCACACTGTCTTTCAGAGCGAGGTCTTATGGAAAAGGGGCAGTGTCCTGAGACACAGACTCTATATTGGCAAGCTTAGATTCGAATCCCTGTTCTGCCATTTTAGTTTTACCCCTTTGGGCAGGTCCCTGAAAACCTTAATTTGTTTTTTTTCTGTAAAATGGAGATAATATATCCTGAAAGAAGACATCGAGGTACTTGGAAGTGCCCATTATAAACAAGGTGCTCAAAAATATTCTTTCACTCCTGACAAGATGGAAGCCTTTAAAGTTTTCCATCAAGTTTGTCCCAATCTCACAGAAGGTTCAGTCACTGCAAATATTCCATTACATTCATTTGCTACCTTTAGAAGAAAGCTTTTAAGAAACCCTTTAGCTAGTGTATAGTGAGCTATATGAGTACAAAATTCCCTGCTACAGAGGCAGAACCCGATTTAATCTTTGGGAGCAACAGTAAGATTGCACTGTTTACCCAGTAGTAAATTACACAAACATGGAAGATAGAAATCCTGTATAATGGAAATGGGGGTGGTCGGTGGGGCTGAGGGGAGGCAACTCTTGACCTTAAAGCTAACGATGCTCCACCAGGCTTTTCTGTAGGGTTGTTTTGTTTCAGGAACCATGATGTGATCCAGGTATATCTGAAATCTACTGAAGAGAAGGTTTTTCTTCTAAAAGGGTTTCACTGCATTTCAAAGTCAGAGAAAACAAATCTCTCAAAGAGAGTGAGCTCTGCAAATAAGATGACTTTTAAATGAGCATCCCATTTACAAAAAGCCTATTGAGACATAAAATTCATACCATTAACTAAAGGGCAAAATATCAATGATTATCACTTGGACTTGTTAAAAGCAAACCTACTCCTTGGCCACACAGGCCAGTGTTACATGTAAAATGAAACCCTCTTCTGAGACTACATCTTGAAGAAACACATTAGCTGTCCTGTATGCCCTGGATCTGGGAGGTTTTCATTGTTCTTTAAAAACTCATATTATTTAATCATTCAAACTCCACAAATGCTGCAAAACAAGTTAGGATTTTAGTTTGTAAACCAGCATATATCCAGAAGTTTTATACACTGGAAAATACAATTTCATGTTGTTTTCCTGTGTTTGATGCTCTCAGGATATTGGCTTTCAAAAAAGACAAAACATTCAAGGGACTTGTTTTAATATGTCAGCATATGCAATACCGTACAGTGGATATTTGATTTTCTGAGCCAGAATAGAATTTGGTTCTATACTACAAACCCACGTATAATTGAGACATGACTAGCTTATATAAACCGGAGAGACAGTAGGAATTCAGTATTGTAAAAACTAAAATTTCAGTCTATTGCCAGCTCTATTATGCTAGTATTCACAACTATCTTATCCTGCTAAAAGTGCTATTTCTTTGTTTGTCTTCACTTAAGTTTTTTTATTTCTTTTCTAAAGTTTAGATTCAGAACTATGTACTTACTTTCATAATATGCTTAGAAACAATTGATGAGGAATGTTAATTGGGAAATGTATTTCTTTCTCTAAGAATTTCTGATGCTCTAGGCTCTTAAATATGCTCCACATTTTTTTTAAAGTAATTAAGAAAGGAAATTTATCTAGTAAACATCTCCACTGAATTTGAAAACAATACTTACCATTATTGCCTGGTGTACAAGAGGCGTTCACTACATATTTATGGAAGGGGTAGAGAAAAGGGGACATGGGTAGGAAAAGGGAAGAGAGAAACACTGGTGTTTATGTGTCTTATATTCTTCCTACCATCAAAATTCTGGAGCATGGTAAAACTTTAGAAATCATTTCTTATAGCTCTCTCATGTAGCAAACAAGAAAACTTCTGCATTCTCCAATTTCCAAATTCGTAGCCCAATGGTTTATTTGGGGGCCAGAAGTCTGAGAGTATCAGTGGCAGAAGGCACACATCTCTAACCCCTTTGTAAGCTTTTAGAAATCGGCCCTCCAAAAGTTTCTTGAAACTTAAATTCCAGTCTATATTCCATGTCATTGGAGCTCACTGATCTCTACCTTGCAGCAAACATTTTATTTGACAGTACCCTGTAGTAGAAATGGTATAAGCTTTAGAATTGGAGTTGCATTCAAACTCAGATGCCATCATTCACTAGAGCTGAATATTAGACATGTCATGGTTTATAACTTTGAACCAGTTTTCTCATTTGTGGAACGAAGACCACAATAACTAACAGATATATACGTAAAGTACCTGAGACTACGCTATGGCATTTGGTAGGTACTCAAATGTAATTTCTTCTTCTCTCTCATTTTAAAATGCTATACTTACAAAGAATTCCTAGCAGTTCTATAAGTCTTCATCGTGATTTTCTGAGCATAATTTTACCTAAGTAGGGCAGCCATTATTTTCCATTTCCTTCTTCATGGAGGATTAAGTGACCTGCTCACATTTGTAAGTAGTGGAACAGGGACTCAATCTGATATCAAGACACTAAAGAGGTCTGTTCTTAGAGGATATATTCTCATATGAGTTAAAATTGCTATGGGTAAATTTAAAAACAAAAGGAAACTTGGTAAGGTGAAAATCAAATGGGTAAAAGTAAAATATTTTCAAGATTCCTACAAAGACATGAACAAGAGCAGTGATTAGGAACCAAGAGAATAATTCATTTCTCACTTTAGTGTCAAGTTTAGTTATTAATTTTTTGCAATTCTAGATGCTCTTGTCATATTTATATATATTGTGATGGATGAATATACAATGAATCCGAAACTGTCCTCCAAAACCCTCAGTGCATCTGCATAGGGAAAAAAAAGCTAAAAAAAATATTTGTGTGTGATGGTACCTTATTTTGTTTTCATGCATTTTGATTTTTTTTTTTTTTTTTGGCAGTACTGGGGATTGAACTCAGGGGCATTCTACCTCCAAGCTACATCCCCAGCCCTATATTTTTTCTTATTCTTTATTTTGAAACAGGGTCTCACTAAGTTGCGGAGTGCCTCACTAAGTAGCTGAGGCTGGCCGTGAACCCGGATCCTCTGGTCTCAGCCTCCCAAATGCTGGGATTACAAGTGTGCGCCACCACGCCTGGCTCATTTTGATTTTTTTTAAAGAGTTAAACCTGCTTGGATCTAAGACTGTATGGAACCAACTAACAAAGGTCTAGAAAATCACGTTTAATTTCTTTCCATTGCTTAAAAAAAAAAATACAGTGTAAGTCAATGTGCAATCAACTGGACTAATCATTGAGTACATTTTCATTTTACCTTTTTGGTAATCCAGCTCTATGGGGTTTCCAGTCTTAAGGACAGCCATTTTTAGTCTTGAGAAGCTGTTACAATTTGCTTTCACAATATATTTTGCAGTGGGGTATACAAGTGAATTCCATCATCCCATCATATTTTCTTCACTCAAAGAATTTCTTATTGCCCAGATCACTACTTTGCACACAACTGTCTTCACATATACTAACTTAAAACCAAGGCCAAAATGGCCGGAAAATTATCCTTTTCAAAGTTTCAAACTCTCCTGCTCTAAATCTTCCTTCTACCTCTTTTGTAATCAGAAAGCTCAATAGCAATGATACAAGATTTCATAAGGGTTACCTTCTGAGCAAACTGTTTCCTCCATTATCCTAAAGGGAGAATGACTGAACTACTCCTCACTAAATCCTATAGACTGTGCCATTCAAAATAGCTCAGCCTCGGCATCTTAAAGCAATACAAAAGTCAAGCAATAGCCTAAAATATAGCCATCTCTCCATTCATCTTCTTCTGGCAAAACAAAAATTTATGACTAAAAACTTCAGCTTATAGGACAGCAAAATTCAGTTTCTACCCTTGTGCCAAGCTGTGTGGTTCTAAGATGAGCTCTGGAAATTGCAAAAAGTCAACTAACAAGACAAGACAGGTTGGAATGATTTAATTGGCATAAAATGCTCTTCACCGTACATCTGTTCTCAAGAAAGAACCAAAATGCAAGGAAATGTCAATCTGGTATATTGAGTCTTCTTAGCAAAATGATCTGTTGAGACCCAGAGATAAAAATGAGCCAGGGATGTGGGTCAGCCAAAGAAAAAAGGAGGTTTTGATGAAAGAATTTAGAAGGATGATAGTTTCCAGAGAATTAAAACTATGGGCACCCTGACAAAACGTGACTACATAAAATAATTCCAATGAATTTGAATCTCCCATATTTAAATCATAATCTAGATGATTCAAAGGCATTGCCAGATGGAATTTACCAATGCATTAAGCAAGGCTTTGTCCTCCCTGACAAACTGAAGTTAAAAAAAAAAAAAAATTCAGTTGTTTAACTAAGTCAGCCTAAAATATCAAGATAATGGAGACACTAGCTGGGCTTTTCTTAATTCCACCTGCCTGAATTTATTTGTATACTCAAATGGAACCCTGAATCCCATGATGGAACTTACCTACACATTAAAACACAGAGGATCAAACTAAATCATGTTAGTGCTGCAGGAACCATAGGTTGGATTATACCACAACTCCGAACTTTCTCTGACTTTATAATGATGCCTTTGATTATTTTATTTAAAGGGCTTACTATACTCTAGAGAAAATCCTGTTCTCAGACAGCATCATTGCTTCAAATTTTATGTGAAATAATGAAATTCTTTCTTCTTAAAATATCTGATTGAGCCGGGTATGGTGGCACACGCTTGTAATCCTAGTACTTAGGAAGCTGAAACAGGAGGATCACTGGTTGGAGGACAACCTCAGCAAGTAGTGAGACTCTGTTTCAAAATAAACATAAAATAGGGGTGGGGGTGTAGCTCAGAGGTAGAATGCCCCTGGGTTCAATACCCAGTATCATACACAAAAAAATCTGATTGGTATTAGTAATAATTCATAAATAAATTAAATCACATTCCTAGGACTGCAGATGATTAGAAAGAACATGAATCAGTCTTCAGAGTACCAAATTAATATCAGGTTTTCTTTTTATAGCAAGTTGAAGATGGAAATTAAATATTTATTCTGAACCCATTATTTGAAATATACATACTTTACCTAGACAATATTTTCAGTCTGCATTTTGCTCTCCAGATCTGGCTGTTATAACTGACGTCAAAAGTAAGATTGAGCAGATCCAAGACATTAATGAAGTTGGGGTATCTCATACCTGAGATTTTTTTTTATACTTATTTTCCTTCAATTAAAATTTAAGTCAATTTGGGAGGCTGAGACTGGAGGATCCGGGTTCGTGGACAGCCTCAGCTGCTTAGTGAGGCCCTCTGCAGCTTGGTGAGACCCTGTTTCAGAATAAAGAGTAAAAAAGTGGGGCTGGGGCTGTAGCTCAAAGGTAGAATGCCCCTGGATTCCATCCCCAGTGCCAAAAGAAAAAAAAATTAACTCAACCTCAGAAAAATACATTTTCCTAGAAGCACTTGAGTGAGAACTGACCTGAATCCTAAAGATGAATTTATTTGTGACCTTAAAGATGGAAGAATTCATGACAGCCCCACCAGTATTCTCTCATGATTAAAAAGGAACAGCAAAACTCAAAACATAAAGATTATATCTTCTTTCTCTCCAAACATGGGAAATGTGAAGATTCAAAGTATTTCCAATCTAGAACAATTATGAGAGGGGAAACAAAACAAAATTAAAAAAAAAAGTTAAGAGACAGCTATGGTTCTGGAGGTATAACTTAGTGACAGAGCACTTGCCTAGCATGTATGAAGCCCTGGGTTTGATTTCCAGTATCTCCGAAAGAGAGGAGGCAGGGAGAGACAACTAGTGATAAGTGTACCTTAAACTAAAAAATAAATAAAAGGGTAAAGACACGCATATACTCTCTCCCTCCCTCCCTTCCTTTCTTTTTTTTTTCCTTTTTGTACTGAGGAGTGAACTTGGGGGCATTCTACCTCTAAGCTACACTACCAGTCATGTTTTATTTTTATTTTGGAACAGTCTCACTACACTGATGAGAGGCTCACTACTTGTGGAGACTGTCTTCGAACCTCCTGTCTCAGCCTCCTAAGTACTGGGATTACAAGCCTGTGCCACCATACCTGGCTTCTCCCTTTCTTTTCTTTCTCTCTCTCTCTCTCTCTCTCTCTCTCTCTCTCTCTCTCTCTCTCTCTCTTCTCTCTCTCTCATAAATTATTTATTCAAGAAAACATTAAGTTCTGACTTCTTTTATTGAGGTAAAAATATGAAACCAGCTGGGCGTGGTGGCGCACGCTTGTAATCCCAGCATTTGGGAGGCTGAGACTGGAGGATCCAGGTTCACAGCTAGCCTCAGCTACCTAGTAAGGCACTCCGCAACTTAGTGAGATCCTGTTTCAGAAAAAAGAATAAAAAATAGGGCTGGGGGTATAGCTCGGAGGTAGAAAGCCCCTGAGTTCAATCCCCAGTACCGAAAAAAAAAAAAAATATATATATATATATATACACACACACACACACACACACACATACACACACACACACACACACATATATGAAACCATTCTAGGGGCAAATTTTGAACACTCAGATTGGAGATCTCAGGAAAGACTTGAGTTGTTACACAACTGTCATCTGTGGGAATCAGTTCTAATGGAATATAAGTAGACTGAAGAATAATTATCTGATCTTCTGTAAGTTCAAACAAAACAAGTAGTGTTTTTACAAATTAATTTTGCATATTACATAAATCAACTATTAAATGTGGCCTGAAATTAAAGGGCTAATTTAGTAGTCATCCACTTGATATTGTAACATTCTGCATGTATTGTCAAGATTCACACTGTTAATTTTCTAACAAGCAGTTTTGTTTTCAAATGTCCCAAGGTCAGTTGCTGAGTCCAAACACAAATTTTGTAAGTAGAGAAACAAACTTCAAGCAGCAGGAAGTTTTAAACACACACTATCAGGAGAATCCTAACTTCAGAGTTTTTTTCTCTCATGTACTTACCAGTTTTTATAATATATTTTTCATTGTGATGAGTCTATTGTGTAAGAAAATACCCAATTGATTAATCATAGAAGACTTCTCATGTCTACTCTGGTCAGTCTAGCAGTGTGTTTTATCTTACATGTTATAAACAATATAAGTTTTTCTAAAATGATTTCCAGTTGAAAATCCTACCATATGCTTTGTTTGACTACAATATATTTGATGAACAAGTATATGTTTGATACCACATTTATATAGCATAGTAGCTTATTCAATACTGACTTGAAAGTAAAAATACCTTAGGTTTATACATGCCATGAACGATTCATCAATGTCATTCATTACTTTGCAAAGTATTATCTTCTCCAAATGAAGCGTAATTTATAAAAATGAAGAAAAATAACAGTCGTTTATGGGCAAATGTATTTATTCACATTTATTAGAAGAGATAATTTCATAACAAAAGTATGTGAAATAATCATGTATGGAAGAATGAAAGATTTCAGAAAAGAACTTCTTTGGGAAAAAAGAAAACATGCTTATGTTTTGGAAATTGTACTAATAGATGCATGTACAGGAAGATGAGCAGCCTACTCAGGTCATTTGTAAATGCCTACTACTAAAGTCACTGAAAATAAATCAAACCTTACTTGGGAATAGATCAACTTTTTTGTTATTTTGTTTTGGGGGTGGTAAATTATGCACAAATCTCAGCTTTCCTTTTGTCAATAAAAATGCTATTCATCAGTGGTGAACTTCTTAAAAACTCTTTTAGATGTTTTTTTAGAGAAGGTGATGGGGACCATTTCTGTCTACTTAATCAAAACACTGTATTACAGTAAAATCTGAAAGATAATTCATTTCCCTTTTTGTATTACATAATTTATTTCTGATGAGCTTTAAATATTTCTTCCTATGAGACAAAATAGTGATGCATCTTTCAGAATGATGACATCATAGCTTAAATGTTAGCTACATACAAAGATATTCCTTTGCCATCTCATGAGAGCAAAATCTAGTTAAGCAAATTCCACATTTATATAACGTAGAATGACTGCTAATAATTATTAGAAGAATCAATAAAATTAGTGCCTTTTAGTTAATTTATAAACCAGGTAAACTGGAACAAATAAAAATTATTCATATTATGGACACCAGATTATATATTGTCACTTTTGAATAACAAAGTAATTTAGAGCTACTTTAAAGTCTATTGGTTAAATGTGGATCACAATTAAATCCAAACTCTAAGAAGCAGTTACATTTAAATATCTGAGAAATTTGCTCTTCAAGTCTGTTCAAAACTGTTAAAATAAAACAGAAAGCCCACAGTTACTTCCTACATAACTTTATATGTATCACTAGTTGCTATGGCAGTCTACAAGACTGAAAACCATCACATATAATGTGGTTACTGCCCAGACAAAGAAAAAACAAACGAAACATTAATCCCCAAAAGATGAGTATATAGTCCTTCTTAACAAATATTATGCATGGTATATTCAAATCTATTGAAAAGATATATCAAATTTTATTTCTAATTTTTTGAATTTTGTTTTCAACTAGTACACAAACCTTCAAATAAAATGCAAATTCTTTCTGATTTATTTGTAAAGCCAAATAGTTACTTTTATATTCATCTTTATTTCTCTATATATGCATCTACCTGATGGCATTTCCTCTTTGCCAACTCAGAACCAACATGAAGTTGTTTTAAAATGCAATTTTAAAATATATTAAGAAAAATACTGAATGTTAAACTTGACTGGGTTCTATCATGCCCCAAAATATACTTCAAATGAGTTAAATATTTGTTTTGAAAAGTTATTGTCTAATTCAGAGCATTGCACATGATGGAAAGGTTTCTTCATATTATGATATACTATATTTGCAGGTTTATGTATTTGATATACTATATGCAGGTTTATTACCAAACAAACAACATACTCTGTCATTACATTTAAAGGAATAAAATTCATGAAATTTATTCCAGTATTCCATAATTGGATTTACTTCTAATTATCATCTACTTGGCAAAGTATATAACTTTAATAGGGAGACTTGGTGTGCAGTAGTCACACAAATAAGTATAAAGTAAATTAATCTCTATTTTATTTTTCAGAAGAAATTGCAAAAATTTCACTATCTGGCAAAATTTATAGTTTGACTTGTTTTAAACTATTTCACCATTGGTACCAATATTAAATGTAATATTCACCACCCCCACCCCTACCCTCCTCATTTCTCCATACCCACTTTACTCATTTTATTGATGGTGGTTCCTCTAAAAACAATAATATAAGTAACTTCATGAACCTTTTATGCTAAGCATCACTTAGAAAAAAAGGTTAACTCCCATCTAAATAATGTTAAATATAGGAAATGCGTCTTGGGTTACCCAGCTGGGACAAATCCTTAGGTGTAGATTTAGAATGGGGAAATTATAGGAAGATTCCTACAGTCATTGAAGTTAGGAAAGCTTGTTTGAGAATTCTCACCTTTTGAGCTGCTTTTGAGGGACTCTTGTTTTTGCTGCCTTTAGGTCTTCCCCTGGGTCTCTTAGGCGAGGGCTCACAGGTTGGCTCCTAATTGTAGAGGGGAGAAAAAAAAATGCTGTTGTGGCAAGGCCTTCTGAAACAAACTGACCCTAACTCTTTAGCTGTATTTTCTGCTTATGCTGTTCAACAGAGGTATTGCAACACAATGAGTTCAAGCACAAATGGAGGATGATGCTACAGAGTTTACAGAATGGGAGAAAAACTAGACTGTTAATCCAAGGCTTCAAAGAGGAAACTATCTTGCATATGAAAACTAGATTCTATTTCAATCCTAAAATGGTAGCACAGTCTGAAAAGGTTGAATGTTCTAGAAAGTCAAATATTTTTAAGGTATAAAGTTTACATATGGCTATGCATTTGGCAACTCATAGAAATAATATCCATTTTATAAGAATACCACTATCCAAGATACTAGCATTTCAAACAACAGAAATATGAAGCTAGCATAGTAGATATTTCAACAATCTTCGACATTGAAAAGGTGGCCTTTAATCATCTCTGTATACCTGCCGGTCGATTAGGACTCAATCAACACATTCCTAGTGAAATACTGGAGCAATTATCCAAGTTCTTCTGCTCAAAATAACTCCATTCCCCCTTAAAGTTTCCAAATAATTATGGCAAATCTGAGGGAGGAGGTTTTGCTTGAATTATCTAGATAATTGCTTCAATTCTCCACTTCCTTTTGGTGGTGAGACGGGCATGGTCTGCAGTTAAGTATCTTTTTATAAGAATAAATATGTCTTCTTCAAAACTTTATTTTGAGAAAACTCTTATGGGTGTGGACTGGAAGAAAACCAAAAAGGGGGAAAAGGTGAAGAGGAATGGAAGTAACTGCGAAGAAAAAATTGAAACAATTACTAGGTTTAGCAAAACTTTAAATGGCTTGCATGCCAAGTAGTAAATACCCAAGTGGTTAAGAAAATGTGATGATTAATATTTCAGATCTGAAATATTTACCCCGTGAATCATCGATTCACATTTCATTCAAATTCAGTGACTGAGGACTAATTAAATCTCATGAAACTTCTCAATGAAAATCTGCATCCTGTTTAGATAATCTAGGAAAGGTTCCTTACAAGCCTCCAAAGGATACTAGCGCCAGTGGGCACATTCGGAGCAAAGAGATCGCGGACAGTTTTTCTTTCTTTTGTGAACTCTGCCTTAACTCAAAAGGTAAAACTTCCAATCACCTCCAAATTCCACTACATTTTCTTTCAGGTTTTTTTTTTTTCTTTTTCTTTTTTTGGAGTGGGGGTTGCAATTAGAGTTAGCGAAAGCTGGGTGGCGGGTGGGAAACTGGGGGTAGGGCAGAGACTTCCTGGGAGGTGTAAAACAGGATCCCAACGCGGTTGAAAGTGTCGCTTGCGCAGAGCGGGAAAACTCAGGGCCCCCTAGATTGGCTTGTTTCCTTTGATGATTTCAAAAAGGTACAACCCTCTCCGTTTTTCTAAAATGCACTGGCCAGCAAACATCGTTCGATTTTTTCCACCTTGCTCTCTCGGGCAGCTTTGAGACTGTAGGATTCTTTTCTAATCGGTCTGTGTGCCCGGGGAGAAGCCAGTTAAGAATAAGAAACGAATGAGAAGTTTTAAAGCCCCAGGAAGTGGAGTTTAAATGTTCTCAATAGCCAAGTCTCGCTCCAACCCCGCCAGCTGAGGCTTGGAAATTGCAGCGAACAAAACCTCCCGCCCTGGGCGCTGCGCGCAGCTCTGCGAGAGCCGGCCGCACGCTTAATTGGTTGCATCCGCAGACAAAACCCTCCACTCCGCGGGGTCCCGGGCGCCCCTCGAACGTCCCCTCCCAGCCCCCAGCCACTTGCATTGGAGAACATTTAATGCGGGAGAAGAACATTGACGCGGGATCCTGGAGCAAAAGGGGGCCGGGATGCTAGGCGAGGAAGTGACCCTAGCTACCGTGCAGTCTCTCGGACACTCCTAGCGCGCCCTTGGCGGAGCGAGTTAACCCTGTCTCGCGGGGCCTCGGCTTCACTGGGGCTCCTTCCTGGGGCCACCTCTGACCGCTGCCGCTGGGCATTTAAAGATCCCTAAGAGCACGAAGCAGCCGGGTCCTCACCCGTTCTTTGTCGGAAGGGCGCGAGCTTTGGGCCACCGGGAACTCAGGGAGGGCGCCAAAGTGGGCGACTGTGGCGCGCCAAACTGCTGCCCGCAAACAGCCCCGAGAGGCGGGAGAAAGAGTCTAGGGACCCCAGACTCTTCGGCCCTGACCGGCTAGAGCGCCCTAAGTCCCCAGCGACTCCTTTCCCGGGGGTGATTGCAAAAGCCCCTCGAAAGCGCTGATGAGTCTGGTTTTGTGGGACCCCGGCCGCTTCCAGTCACCAGGCGACACCGCGCCACTCCAGGCCAAGCACAATAGCGAAAGTCCGAGGACTCGCTTCGTCCGGCCCCACCTCCCGCCCTGGCCGGACTGCCGGCCGCGGCTCCCACCTCCCCGCCCCGGTGCTCTGCGGCGCACTCGTAGGGGTGCTCCGCCGCCCGCCCCCGGGTCACTGGGCTCCCGCGCTCGGGTGTCCCGGCGCATCGCCGGGCCCGCGCAGAAGGCACCCGGGTGGGCTAAGTGCGCCCACCGCGCCCGCGTACTGACTTGCTGCTGCTTCCTGGGTCGGCCGCGTCCTCTCTTCTGAGGCGCCGGGGCGGCAGGTTGTCCCTGGGCTGAAGTGGACGGCTGCCCGGCGCCTTCACCGCGTGCGCTCATCCTGCTCCCGCCGCTGCAGCCGCTTGGCCTGGGCCGCCCGGGGTCTGCGCGGCACCTTTCGGGAGACTGGGTGAGAAGGCTGCAGGCGCAGGCAGGGCGAGCGAGCGTGCTGCGAGGACGGCTCCTAGCTTAGACTGCCGCCGCTGCCACCATCAACGCCGGACGTCCAGAGGCTG
>PVLC010001849.1:0-67500 GCA_004027655.1 Graphiurus murinus | reverse complement strand
GGAAGGCGGGAAATTTTTGTTTTTGCATTAATCCCTGAATCTAAGAGAATCACAGAAAAGTTGGGAGAGGGAAGATAGCCAGTCAGCTCTTTTCAGACCACTTTGCCATAATTCTTTGCAATAATTCTTCAGTTTGCTACATATTTTTGATAGGCAAAACATTTAAATTTGTTCTTAATTTTTAGTTACTGAGACTTTTATTGTTTGAAATGTTATCCTACACTAGGATGTAATAACAAATGCCTATGATCCCAGTACTTGGGAGGCTCAGAGAGAAGGATTGCAAAGACCAACAAGAGGTAATTTAGTGAGACCCTGTTTCAAAATAAAATAGGGCTGAAGGTATAAAACAGCACAGGTTCAATCCCCAGTACTATACACACAGAAATAGTGTCATTATTTATTCTTTTCATAATGTTAAATGGTTAAATTTTCTTTCTTAAGGAAGTATTTTTTTTTTTACATCTACACTTATGAGGTTTATTTCCTCAATTTAAGTTTTTGATCATTCACTTCCTCTCCATACATCTTACCATGTATTACCCGTCCATTTAAGGATAAACTCTTCTAATTTGAGAACTTTCCAAGTGGTTTCTGTCCACATCAAACTGTTTCTTTTCTTCAGTATCTACTATCAAATTGAACAATTAGCACAAGGTTTCTAATTATTTAGATTAGTATTTAGATCTGATTAGCTCATTAGCAGATGGTAAAATCAATTTAGTGGATCCTGAACACCATTTTAAAAATAAATAGAATAGAAAACATCTGAGCCAGGCGTGGTGGCACACACTTGTAATCCCAGTATTTGGGAGGCTGAGACTGGAAGATCTGGGTTCACGGCCAGCCTCAGCTACTTAGTGAGGCACTCCACAACTTAGTGAGACCCTGTTTCAAAATAAAGAATAAAAAAATGGGACCGGGGGTGTAGCTCGGAGGTAGAATGCCCCTGAGTTCAATCCCCAGTACCCGCCCCCCCTCAAAAGAAAACATCCCATGTAAAATTTATATTTCAGTTACATAGCACATAAAAACTGTTTTAATATGATTTATTTTTTCTACCTTTTAACATCTTGGAAAATGGGATGTATCTTAGAGTTCAATATGTCTTAGCACTGTTATCATATATTAGGCAGTGTCATTCTACTTCAGGGGTGCACATGTTAAAGTCAACTGCGTACTGTCGGTTACAGGAGACATGTTTAAATGCCACTGACTTAGACAGTTATGAGACCTGAGTTCCTTTCCAACTCCTCTAAACTGAATCTTTCTGATCTCTGTCATGTTTAGCAAATTGTTTCTCCTCTCTGCATCTTGGTACACTCTCTTTTAAAATGAAAGATCAGGATCATCTCTGAGTGACTGAGTGACCTTCCAGTTCTAACAGACTGGGAAACCTGTATAATATCTTCTTTTCTAATTGCATCGTGATTACATGTAAACTGTATGTGTATTCCCTGGAGACAGGTAGTATTTCTCACACTTCTTTTTTTGGACCAGTTTTGTCTAGATGGTATTCATATCATAATAGACTTCTAGTAATTACTTACTAACTCATTGATATGATGAAAGTACTTTTAATAAGGTTACTGTGTTATAAAATGTACCACACAGTATGAAAAAAGCATTACATATATTAAACTATCTTCAAAGTTTATATATATATATGTTTATATATATAAGTTTATATATATATATATATATATATATATATATATATATATATATAGTGCTAGGGATTGATTGACTTGAGCCATGTTCTACCTCCAAGCTACACCTCTAGTCCTTATTTTTTATTTATTTGTTTTGTTTTGTTTTGTAACAGGAGTTTGCTAGATTGCTGAAAGTCTTGCTAAACTGCTGAGGCTGGTCTCAAAACCTGTGATCTTCCTGTTTTAGCCTCCCAAGTACTGGGATTATAGGCATGAGCCACTGTGCCTGGCTTTCAAAATTCTTTTGACAAACGGAAGATTCATCTGTGATAAAGAGGTTGAGATTCTCATTCTGTACTTAGTTACATTGTATTTACACTTTCATACATTTATTAATTAAAGAATAATTTAAGGATTTTATCAGATTGTAAATGATTGGATTAAATACGGGTATATTATATTATAGCGATTTATTATAACCAGATAGTTTGAAAGTGAAGTTATATATATAGGGTCAAAGAAAATAATTAAAACTAATACTATAATTATATATGTATGAAATAATTATGTATGCATATATATGAAAACGTATATAGAAACTCAGTATAATACAAAGTAAAAATATTTTTGCCTTCAGAGCCTTGCTTTCTAATTCTGCTGAAAAACATCTTAATTATTTTAAATTGAGCTCATTTGTACTACTCAAGCCCACAATTTACAAATTGTGTCTCTGCGAATATGCTTAGTATTTATGCTCCTAAATTAGTCTTTTTTTTTTTAAGCTTCCTACTCTTCTAATCAGAGGATCACCAAACAAAATAGATTTGTTCACTCATTCACTTGACAATCATTGGTTTTGAATGAGTTGAATGCATATTGACTTGGTTTTGCAGGGATCTCACCTGTTATGTTCACAGGACTCAGGAGTGTCATTCATTAGGCAGCTTTACTAACCTGCATAAGTGAGCTGCATAATTTTGGAGACTAAACAAGATAAGGCTACACGGATAATATAACCACTGCCTTGATCTCGGTCTCAATCAACCCCCCCCCCCCCCAAGCCCAACCTTTGGAATCCCTGAGCCAACAAGTGAGAAACTACCTTGAAGCCACCATGCTAGTGAGACACCAGGGAGAGGCCATACAGAGATAGAGACAGAGACAGAGACAGAGATACCTAGCTGTGCGGGCTTCCTGATGTCTGTCTTCCCATTACTGCCTGACAGTGCATCAACATTCAAATAATTCCTGGTCTCCCCTGCTCTTAAGCCAGCCCAGGCTGATGAGAAGTAGAGCAGAGAGGAGAGACCTTCACTGAGCCCTGCCCCAAATGTAGACCTATGAGCAAAGTCTATATTGTTTTTGTTCTCCAGGCAAAATGCGTTCCTGAAAACACAGGTGGTAGAAAAGTAAAGAAAAAAATTTCTCTAGTTACCTTACCACCCAAAGATAGCCCTGAAACATTCTAATCCTTCTAGAATCCAAGTGAACAAATATAGGCTCATACTGTGCATTCAATTTCATAGCCTATCTTTTATCTAAATAGCATATCATGAATATTTTTCATATTAATTAATATTTTTCCACAATACCACTTTTTTTGTGTGTGGTACTGGGGATCGAACTCAGGGGCACTCTACCTCCGAGCTATACCCCCTGCCCTATTTTTTATTCTTTATTTTGAAACAGGGTCTCACTAAGTTGCCGAATGCATCACTAAGTAGCTGAGGCTGGCCAAGAACCCGGATCCTCCAGTCTCAGCCTCCCAAATGCTGAGATTACAAGGGTGTGCCACCATGCCCGGCTCCCAATACCACTTCTAATGGCTTCATTTTATGCATTCTAACTTATATATGCATCATAATACATGTATATTTATATATACACATACATAATTTGTATACAAAATTTATTTATATATGATGTTTGTGTATCTAATTTATACACACACACAAACTAGAACACCTGGAATTAAGTAAGTATTTGACAAAAATTTTTATGACATCCTTGTGGAAAGCTGAAGAAATGTGGCTTAGATGTTACGCATTCCTTTATGCTGACATCAATATCAAAGGTGGTCTCTTCTATCAGCATCCTGGAATAACTTTCAAATTTTCAATGTCCTAAAGATAGAAAGGATAGCTAACTCAACTGATACCCAAATTAAGATTTAAAAAGATCTCAAAAAAGCATAACACAATTTAAAGAGATGAATATGAAGTATGCTATTAGTTTCAAAGGGGATTAAAAATCAGCCATGCCAGAATAGGGGAGAACAAATACTTAGAAACAATTCCTATGATCACATGGACGACTAGATGTTGCTAATATCTATTCTACCCTTCTACCTTAGTAAAAGGTCACCCATACTATTTATTATGTCCAACTATAAAATTACATGCTCTGATCTCCTTTCTAGACTGGGGACATAAATAAAATATAAGTAGAAGTCTTTGGAAGTATATCTGGGAAAAGCCCTTTAAAGGACTAACTTAGCCAGGAGGCTTGTCCCAATGTCCTTCTCATATCTTCCTTTTTTTCTTTTCCTGCCAGAAATGCATATATAACTAAATCATGAGGTGACTATGAAAACGGAAATTATGTTCTAACTGCCTACCTCTAGACTTAGTTTACAAGAAGAGACTCAACTTGGACGTTAAGCCACTACGTTCCATTAAGAGTTTCAATTCTGTTATAACAACTAAATATAATATTTTTTTTTTTTTTTTTTTTTGGTACTGGGATTGAACCCAGGGGCATTCTACCTCTAAGCTACACCCCTAGCCCTTTTTATTTTTTGTTAAGTGACTGAGGCTGGTCTGAAACCTGTGATCCTCTTGTTTTAGCCTCCCAAGTACTGAGATCACAGGTGTGTGCCACCATGCCTGGCTTGAAGTGTAGATTATCAGTGATTTCTTTCATGGATTATGTCTTTGGTGTTGTATCTAAAAAGCCTTGCCATAATCAATGTCATCTAGGTTTTCTGTTACCTTCTAGGAGTTTTACAGCTTTGCATTTTATATTTGTCTGTGATTCTTTGAGTTTACTTTCATGAAGGACATAAGGTCTGTGTCTAATTTTTTTTTTTTAAGTTTTGCATATAGATGTCACTGTTTTGTCAAAGATCAGTTGGCTATATTTACATGGGACTGTTTCTGAACTGTCAATTCTGTTCCATTGATCTATTTGTCTTTTTTTTTTCCAATACCATGCTGAGTTAGTTACTTAATTATAATAAATATTGAAGTCATATCATTGTTCTTCAATTTTGAGCTGCCTGATTTGAGTCCTTTTTAATCTCCATAAAAATAAATTTTAGAATAAGTTCATTGATATCTACCAAATAACTTGCTGGCACATTGATTTGGACTGCATTGAAATCTACAAATTGGGAAGAACTAAAATCTTGATGATATTGAGACTTCCTGTTGATGAACATAGAATCTCTCTCCATTTATTTAGTTCTTTGATAATTGCATAACAATTTTGTGGTTTTCATATAGATCTTGTGTATATATGTATATACACATATATATATATTTTGTGTGTGTGTGTGTGTGTGTGGTACTGGGGATTGAACCCAGGGGCATTCTACCTCTGAGCTATACCACCAGCCTTATTTTTTTATTCTTTATTTTGAAACAGGGTCTCACTAAGTTGCGGAGTGCCTCACTAAGTAGCTGAGGCTGGCCGTGAACCCGGATCCTCTAGTCTCAGCATCCCAAATGCTGGGATTACAAGCGTGCGCCACCACTCCAGCTCAGATCTTATAGATATTTTATTAGATTTGTACTTAAGTATTTTATTTTGTGGTATCAATGTAAATCGCAATATGCTTTTAGTTTCCAATTCCACTTGTTCTTCGCTGGCATATAGGAAAGCAGTTCACTTTTATATATTAGGCTTGCCTCCTATAACTTTGATGTAATCACTTACTAGTTCCAAGGACTTTTATTTTGATTCTTTGGGATTTTCTACATAGAAATCATGTTGTTTGACCACAAAGACAGCTTTATTTCTTCTTCCCCAATATACCTACCTTTCTTTTTCTTTCTTGTCTTATTTCATTGGCTTGTATTTCCAGTAAATGTTGAAAAGTAATGCTGAACATTTTTTCTTTGTCCCTGATCTTGGTAAGACTGCCTCAAGTTTCTCATCATTAAGTGTGATATTAGCTGTGGAGTATGATTATTGTTGTTCTTTATCAAGTTAAGAAGTTTTCCTCTATTTCGAGTTTGCTGAGAGTTTTTTTTTTCATGAATGGATATTGGATTTTGTCAAATGATTTTTCTGCATTTATATTGGTATGATTTTTCTTCTTTAATCTGCTGATTTTATGGATTATATTAATTGATTTTAAAGTGCTGAATCAGCGGGATAAGTCTCACTTTGTCATGGTGTATAATTTCTTTTAATTCTTGATCTTTCTGTTTTGGAAGGTTATTAATTCCTTAATAGATAAAAGTCATATAGCCGGGTGTGGTGGTGTACACCTGTAATCCCAGTTCTTGAGCGGCTGAGACAGGAGGATCACAAGTTTGAGGACAGCCTCAGCAAGTAGTGAGATTCTCATCAATCTAGTGAGACCCTGTTCCAAAATTAAAAAAAACAAAACAAAAATAGAGCTGGGAGTGTAGCTTAGAGGTATAATGCCCCTGGTTCAATCCCCAGTAAACACACACACACACACACACACACACAATAAGCCATATATATGTGTAAAATAAAATAAATATAAGCCTATCCAGATTATCTATTTCTTCTGGAGTTTTGGCAGATTGTGTCTTTCAAGGAATTGGTCCATTTCACCTCAGTTTTCAAATTTGTTGGTATAGAGTTGCTCATAATATTCCTCTATTATCATTTTTTAATACTGGGGATTGAACCCAGGGGTGTTCTACCTTCAAGCTACACCCCCAGCCCTTGTTTTATTTTGTATTTTGAAATAGTCTTGCTAAGTTGCTGAGAGTCTCGCTTCATTGCTGAGGCTGGCCTTGAACCTGAAAGCCTACTGTCTCAGCCTCCCTTGTACTGAATTTACAGACATGTGCCATCATGGCCGATCCTCCAATTATCCTTTTAATGCTGATAAGATCTATAGTGATGCCCCCCTTTTTCATTCTGATATTAACAATTTGTGTCCTCTCTCTTTTTAGCCTAACTAGAGGCTTATTGATGTTTTAAAGAAACTGGTTTTGGTTTTGTTGATTTTCGCTATTGAATTTATTTTATTTCTACTCCAATTTTTATTATTTATTTCATTTTTCTTACTTTGGATTTAATTTGTTCTTCTTGTTTCTTAAAATAGATACTTATATGATTTATTTTAAATCTTTCTTATTTTCTAAAATATATACTCATTACTAGAAATTTTCTTCTAAGCACTGTTTTTACCACATTATACAAATTTTAATAAATGTATTTTCATTTTAATTTAATCAAAAGTATTTTTTGTGTATATGTGGTGCTGGAGATAGAACTCAGGGGCATGCTACCTCCGAGCTACACCCCTGGCCCTATTTTATTTAGTTGGAAACAGGGTCTCACTAAGTTACTGAGGCTGGCTTTGAAGGTGCAATCCTCCTGTTTCAGCCTTCCAAGTACTGGGATTACAGGCATGCACCACCTTGTCCATCCTCAAACATATCTTAAATTAACCCATGTGTTATGGAGAACTTTGTTGTTTAATCTCTAAGTATTTTTGGATGTTTTGGCTATCTAAATTATTGATTTCTAATTTTATTACATTGTGGTTTGGCTGTAGACATTGCATTATTTTTATTTTTTACATTTGCTAAGATGTGCTTTATAGCCCAGAATGTGACCTATCTTAAAGACTATTCCAGATAAGCTTGAGAAAAAATATGTATTATAGTGTTTTTGAATAAAGGGTTTATAGATCTCAATTATATCCAGTTAATTGATGGTACTGTTGAGTTCAAATATCTCTTTACTTATTTCCTGCCTGCTAGATCTTGAGATCTGTCTGTTTGTCACAGAAGTGTGTTGAAGTCTCTACTTATGATAGTATGCTCGTCAATTTTTCCTTGCAGTTCTATACAACACAAGTTTTGTTGTTGTTGTTACTGTTTTACTTCATGTAGTTTAACACTCTTTTGCTAGACACTTCCACATTAAGGAATATTATATCTTTTTGGAGAATTAAGACTATTACTATTAGGTTATGCCCCTCTTTTTTCCTGGTAACTTTCCTTACTCTGAAGTCGACTGTGTCTGAAGTTAATATAGGAACTACCCCTCTCTTGGGATTAATGTCAACATGATATAGCTTTCTCCATTCCTGTGTGCCTGTGTGTGTGTCATTAGAGATTGAACCCAGGGGCATTCTATCTCTAGCTACACCGACAGGCTGACTTTTTATATTTTATTTGAAAACAGGGTCTCACTAAGTTGCTGGCCTTGAACCCACAATCCTCCTATCTCAGCCTCCCAATTACTGGGATTACAAGCATGTGCTACTACGCCCCCCCCAGTTCCATCCCTGTATTTTTAATCTATATCTTTATACTTATAGTGGGTTTCTTGTGGAAACTTATAGTTAAGACTTCATTTTCTTTCTTTCTTTTCTTTTTTTTTTTTTTTTTTTTTTTGCGGTACTGGGGATTGAACGCAGGGGCATTCTACCTCCGAGCTATACCCCCATATGGAGTGGCTCACTCTATAGGTAGCTGAGGCTGGCCGCGAACCCGGATCCTCTGGTCTCAGCCTCCCAAATGCTGGGATTACAAGTGTGCGCCACCACGCCCGGCTAAGACTTCATTTTCTGATCCATGACAATCTTCTAATTAGTGCAGTTAGACTACAGATGTTCAAATGATTACTGATATAATTGGATTACTATCTGTGATATTTAATATTATTTTATTTGTTTGTTGCCCTTTTTCTTTGTCCCTTTTTCTTTTGTCTTCCACTCTTTTCCTACCTTTCATTGTTTTAGTTGCACATTGTGTATAATTCCATTTTCTCTTTTCAGAGCCTATCAGTTGTACTTCTTTTCTTACGTTTTTAACTGGTTGCCCGAGAGTTTGCAATATATATTTATAACTAATGCACATCCACTTTCAGGTAATACCGTACCACTTCATAGATAGTGCAAAATATCTTGTAGTAACTAAGTATTCCTGACTCCTCCCTTCAACCCATGATTCACTGCTGTCATTTGTTTCACTTATGCATATGAATAGATAAGCATATGCATTTACATTTTGCATATATTTAAATATATTTGCATGTGCACATAAGCACACATAATCAACTCCTTTGTTGCTATTACTATTTTGAACAAAGTATTATCAAATAGGGCCAGTTAAGAATAACTAACAAAAACAAAAGTTTCTGTTTTTCTTTCACTTATTCCTTCTCCAGTACACTTCCTTCTTTATGTAGACCAGTTTCTGACCTATTTGCTTTGATTTGTTTGCATTTATCCTCCATGTTTTCTGAGTTTCCTAGATTTGTGTTTTGATGTATGACATTAATTTGGGGAAAACTGCTCAGTCATAACCATTATTGCTTTAAATATTGCTTCTGCTCCTTTCTATCTTTCTTCTTCTGATGTTTTTATTAAGTGCACATTATACCTTTTGTAATTGTTCCACAGCTCTTGGGCATTTTGTTCTATTTTTTTCTTCTCTCAGTCTTTTTTCTCTTCGTTTTTCAGTTTTAAGTTCAGAGAGTCTTTCTTTAGCTGTGTCCTGTCTAGTAATGAGCCCACCAAAGGTATTCTTCATTTCTGTCAATGTTTTTTATCTCTAGAATTTCCATCTCTATGCTTACATTGTCAGTCTGTTCTTGGATACTATCTACTTTTTTTTTTTTTTTTTCAGTGCTAGGGATCAAACCCAGGGCCTTGCACATATCAGACGATCACTTTAGCACTGAGCTACACTCCCAGCCCTGTCTACTCTTTCTTTACATAGTATACACAGGTTTTTAAAATTTCTGGTATAATTACTACAACTTTGCTGCCATATCTGACTCTGGTTCGAATGCTTGTTTAGTCCCTTTAAACTGTGCTTTTTGCCTTGTGGTAAGTCTTGCCATATTTTTGAAAGGTGCCTAATATACTGGGTAAAGAAACTGCTACAAATGGGTAGCTCCTATAGGAAAATCTCACAAAAGTCTGGGGAACCCCATAACTGGGTCCCTGGAATTCTAAGCACCCAGGCTTGCCTACACTGAGCCCCCAGCAGTTGGTCAAGTACAGTGCATGTTTTCCTACCTGGCACTGGTTCCTTCAGAGGTTTATGCTCCAGTGAGTTGTGATTCTCAGTATCCTGCTGTCTGCACCTCCAGTTTGGGGGTAGCCATCTGCCCTGTGACCTCATTTCTCTCACAGATCTCAAAAAAGTTGTTTTTCTTGTTGTTGTTTTATTTTGTTCAGCTTTTCACTGGTTGGAAGAACAAAATGGTGACTTCTAAGGTTCTTACATGTTGGACAGGAAACCAGAAGTCCCCACAGCTGGCTTTTAAAGACCCTGAATAGAGATGGTAATAATATCACTCTATTCTGTCCTAATCAAAGTACCAGAAAAATTGCTTGCCATTCTAGATATGATGTTGAAAGAGGATAGAGGCAAATAACATGTGATCTGAGTGGACTTTTTAAACATGTCACATGAGGACCAATGAAAGGAAATGGACATTTTTAAAACTGGGAGCTTGATCTTAAACCATGACCACTTTCAGAGAGTTTAGACTTATGTTTTATATCTTCAAGCAGAAAAATGATGGTTGTCAGGTTTCAGCCAAACATAAGACAGAACTTTATGAAAACACACTATATGATCTGGTTGAGTAGTAAGAGAATCCCCAGTTAGTGGAGGTGTCTAGGCAGAGACTTAGTCACTGAACAAAGGACACTGTGGGAATGTGTGGGTAGGAAGTGAGATTAGATCAAATGTTTTCACTGTTTTTGAAGACCAGATCCCTTCCTTAAGGTGAAATCCTACTGAAGGCTTCTCAGCCATTCTCCATTTTTGGAAAGAACTTCTAAAACAGAAATTCTCAAAACAGAACTTAAAAACATGGGATTAGAAGATAACTCTATACTCCCAATGCCAATACATATGGTATATAATCTCAGTTACAGATAGATTTGGCTCATACATGGTTTTTTTTTTCCTTTGATACCGAAGAAAAGTATTGGTAGACAATTAGATTTATCACCTGAAATTTCTCAAATAAAAATTAAGTCTTGCCAGGCATAGTGGAACATGCCTGTAATCCCAGTACTTGGAAGACTGAGACAGAAGAATCACAAGTTCGAGGCCAGCCTATTTAAAAAATAAAATAGGGCTGTGGGTGTAATTCAGAGGTAGAATACCTCTGGGTTCAATCCCCAGCATAATAAAGACAGATGAAGGAACAATGGAAGGAAGGAAGGAAGGAAGGAAGGAAGGAAGGAAGGAAGGAAGGAAGGAAGGAAGGAAGGGAGAGAGTTCTACAAGACATAGTGGGCTCACCATATCAAAGACTTCCATAGTTGGAGTACCAAATAGTAGTTGGAGTCAGCCAACTACTATTTGGTAAGAAATATTTGGTAAGAAAATATCATCTGAACTGAACACATACAGACTTTCTTCTTGTCATTATTCCCCAAACAATACAGTATGTCAACTACTTACATTGCATTTACATTAAATCAGGTACTACAAGTAATACTGAGATGATTTGAAATATATGAGGATGTGTGTAGGTATATGTGAACACTGCACCATTTTACATAAGGGACTTGAGCATCAGTAGATTTTGATATTTGCAGGGGATCCTGGAAACAATTCTCTGCAGATACCAAGAGATAACTTTATATAAAATAGGTGAATGTTGTCTATTTTGAGTGTGTCAATACATTACCACCAAAGGAAAATTTTCATATTTAAAACTTACATATTTTTTGTAAAGTATCCATTGTAACTAGCATCTATTATAGTACTAAGTAGCAGTTATAAGTGGCAAGTAATAAGTCGCAATAATGAATGATAGAATACCCATTGGTATCAGGCCTTGTTTCCGGTTCTTTTAGGAGAAGGAAGCAAAGATTGGGGAGAAGCAAAAAGGAAAGAGAGAAAAACAAAAACAAATCAGACCTGATGTGGGTTCAGACTTCAAAGAGTTTACAAACCGGCCAGAGTTACATGTACATAAGTCAGTATAATTCAAAGCAGAAAAGGATAATCACTATCAAGTACGTGTTGAGTGAGTTCAAGGAAAGAAGAGAGGTCCCATGGCATGGGGATTACAGAAGGCTTCTTGGGGCAGTGGTGTCTGAGAGGGCCTTGAAGGACAGCAGAGACAGAGATGGGAGCAAAGGGATTTCAAGCAAAGGGAAGATTATAAGAAAAGTTGCTGAAATGCAAACCCGAAACGCATGTACGAGGAGAGGTTGCACTGTTAGCCAGATGCCAGCTGGAAGCAATTCACTGCAGATGGTTCTTGTGAAGGCGCTTAAATGCAAGGACCACAGATAGAGATTGGGCAGAGTTGTGGGAACAAACAAGAGATGTTGGGGCACCTATATACTAGCAACATTGAGAAGCCAGCATAACCCTGGAAACCCAAGGTTAAGGTGAGGGAGTGATGCTCAAGACCTGGATGAGGGTTGGAATCCTGCAGCAGGGGTTGTTTGGTAGGAGCTGAGGTTAAGGCCACTGCCAGAGAGAAGTCAGAAGCAGGGAGAGCAGGAGAGAAGGAAGAGAGAAACACCCTGATCTCTGTCTCTACTCTGCTTTCTTATGCCATACATCCCATTGACCAAACTCAACAAGCCACCGACAAGCAAAGGATTCTGGGTGACTTAGGCTACTAGCATCAGCCCCAGGTGGGTTACAGAGCAGGGTAGGAAGGAAGAGGAATAAATCTTAGGTGAGTATTTGATGAGGGATCAAAGAATAATCATGATATGAAAGATTAGACATTTAGAGAAAACTTAAAGACCATGCCAAGGAATCTGTTAGGTTTATGTTGGATAGGTAATATAAAGGTACCAGTGGCTTATCAACAAGAGTGTGACATAAGAAAAGCCCCAGCAGCAGGTGGAGTAGGGCAGAGCTCCCTGTTATTATCCTTGTTCATGTTCTTTCTTCCGTTCTGTGCCCCAATTATTAGCATGTGGCTTTCATCTGTGTGAGCGCCTCGTGGCTAAAATGTAGCCACCCCACCCCAGTTTCACGTCCATATACTAGACGAAACAAGAACAGAGTGACAAGGAAACCAAACTTTTCCAGAAATCCACAGCAGATTGTCACCACACCCCAGGGCCGACCCCAGCTTCAGACACAGGAGGCCTGCTACTCAGAACAAAATTTGCTACTCAGAATAAAATCACTTGTTTTGTTGAGTGTGGTGGTGCACATTGGTGATCCCAGTACTTGGAAGGCTGAGATGGGAGGATTGCCTGTTTGAGGCCAGCCTCAGCAACTTAGTGAGACCTTCTGCAACTTAGTAAGTCCCTGTTTCAAATTAAAAAATAAGATAGGGCTGGGGTGTAGCTCAGAGATAGGGTTCAATCTCCAGTACCAAAAATGGGGAAAAAATCAGTTGTTTTTTTTTTTTTTAATAAAGAAGAAGAAAAGAGATTTTCAGTAGCAGGTAGCTGCATTTGATACAAAAGAAGAAAAGAAGTCTTGAAAGAAAAGCATTTGTAATTCTTAATCATTGTAGAAGCTATTTGGGGAAAGAAGAGGATTTTTTTATATTTAAGATGCATAAAACTTTGAGTGACAGCAACATATAATGCATTGTGGCTAAGTAGTGTTAGAAAACAGGAAATAAGATAGAAAATAGAGGTAGAAAACTGTGTGGTGGGTGAGGCGTATTGGGTTGTTCCCTACACTTCACACTTCCTTCCTTAATAAAATTATACACTCTTGCTCTTTAACACTGAGCCAAGTTTACTTACTGACTCTATTGAGGTTGGGTTTGGTGACATGAATTTTTTGGATAATGGTTAGAGAACAGAGTGGCATGTGCCTGTTTCAGGCCACAGAGATTTCTGCTTGCTGCCTGAGAGTCTAAGCTCCCTTCTAAGAGGAGCAGCCTTGATCTTAGGATCAAGAGTGAAATAGATCAGCCAGGCTCCATGGAACCACAGTCAACCTACCAACCCATGAGGAAGAAATAGAAGCTAGCAGTTTAAGCCACTGAATTTTGAGGTTGTTTATTATGCAGTGCTATTGGAGCAGGAGCCTAATTAGTTCAGGTGTTTGTCCACTTCACTCCCACTAGGAGGACTATAATGACAAAGATAAAATAAGTGTTGGCAAGGACATGAGCAATTGGAACGTTGCATAGTATTTTATAGTATACTTATACCATAGCTTGACTAACTATTCCCTTATTGAACAATGTTAGATTGCCAGACTTGGAGATGCATGTCTGTAATCCCAGTACTTGGGAGGCTGAGACAGAGAATTGCAGATTTAAGACAGGCTTGAGCAATTTAGTGAGACCATGTTTCAAAATACAATACAATACAATACAATACAATACAATACAATACAATACAATACAATACAACAGAGCTGGCGGTGTATCTCAGAGGTAGAATACCCCTGGGTTCCATCCCCAGTACCAACAACAACAACAAAAAGATTATTCCCTACTTGCTGCTATTACAAAATATGATAGAGGAGCTTTGGTGCATACATCTTTGATCATGTGTGCAAGTGTTTCTGTAGGATCATTTCTAAAAGTATGTTATTTTCCTATCACTGTGATGGAACAAATGAGATAACCAATTTAGAAAGGGGAAAGGGTTTGTTTCGGGTCACAGTTTTGGAGGTTTCAGTCCCTAGTCGCTCGGCTTGTGTCAGTATAGTGCATCATGGTGGCAGTGTGTGGTGGAGGAGGTCTGCTCATCTCATGGGATCCAGGAAGCAAAGAGAAAAAGAGGAAGGAGCCAGGCTCCCAATATCTCTTTCAAGAACCTGCTCCAGTGACCTAACCTCCTTCCATCAGGCCCCACTACCTGAAGCTTTTACCACCTTCCAATAGTGCTGCAGGCTGGCAACCAAACCTTTACCAAAGAGACCTCTGGGGGACATTTAAGAGCCAAAGTATAACAAAAAGTTATATTTCTGAATTGAAGAAAACGTACATCTTAAATTTAAAGTCATTAACTTTTTTTTTTTTTTTAATTCCCAAAATCCTTCTTCCAAACTTTTACAATGAATACCAATGTATGGAAAGTTAAGAGAGGAAATACATTGAGCAAGGGGAAGGAAGCAGAGCCTGGAAAAACCAACCCCTCGGCCTCCCTCTCAACCTCCACCTCTTGCTGCCTCTAGGCACAGGTGAGGAGCCCTAGGGTTCCACAGAATATAGATGAACCACTGCTCTAACCAACCTAGTTGACAGGTTATATTTCAGAATGTAAGGATGGATTTCAAACCTGATTTATATAGTAAATTAATTCCAAATCAAAGTTTTATCTACCTATAAGAGTAGTGTATTTATTTTATGTGGAGCAATTGAGCCACTGTCAACCAGAATGACTTGTTAAATCAACGGCAGCTCCAGAGTTTCCAGAGAGCGGGGTCTCAGGGGAGGCAAGTGGGTTGCAAGAAGGGGCCAGGAGCTTCCTGCTGCCGAGCTTGAACAGGAAGCTCCTTGCCTGAGGTAGCTTGGCAGGGCTGAGAGTGATCGTGGGGGGTGGGATCGTGCACCCTCCTGCAAGCTACCACTTGGCTTGACCATATTGTAACTGTTTCATAAATCAAAACTAGATGTCAGGGAGAGAGAATAACTCAGATGCTCAATTCTATACATCTTTATTACCTATGGTTTTGTGTTAAATCCCCGACTTAGAAATATGAACTCTTAGAATGCCTCTATTACCATCCGCTAAAGGAATACATATGGGTAGCAGTAAGTCTTTTGCAATCCAACACAAAACATAAGGTGATGCTGCCTAACTCCAATGAAATCCTAAAGAAATGAAGTTTGAGAGCTTAAAATACTTTCACAGTAACTCATTTCAAAGACACCAGCAGCATTTAGCCAGGAAAGTATCATGAAGGTTAATAATGTAGTTTCCGGTTCTATTAAATAGGGAAAAATCTAAGTAAATCTAGTTAAAGCTGCATAGCTGAAGGTTACAGTCTCATCAATATTTAAGAAAAACAAAACAGATCTCAAACACATTCAAAGTTATCCCATTACCACTTTGGATAACCACTGATTCCTTCCCTGAAAGCAGAGTCTCTGCATTTTATCTTTATATTCCTAGGGCTTTGCATATGATTGAATAAATTTTTGATAAATGAATGGAAAAACTAATGGTACCATCCAAACTTGAGTGTCCTCTCTTCCTGAAAGGAAAGGGTATATCATTTAACTAAAACTTCCTGGCTCTTAAAAGCAGTTATAAAAGAACAGGTCTTTTTTTTTTTTATGTAAACAATTTCTTTAAAATTAACAATCCCAGTACTTAGGAGGCTGAGACAAAGGATCACGGGTTGGAAGAAAGCCTCAGCAAGTAGTGAGACTCTCATCAACCTACGAGACCTTGTTTCAAAATAAAAATAAAAAATAGGGCTGAGGGTATAGCTCAGAGGTAGAATTCCCCGGGTTCAGTCCCCAGTGTCACAAAAACAAATAAATAAATAAATCCTTTAAATTCTCAAATATTATAGAAAGATATAAAATGAGATGTAGACCCCCCTTCCCGCCAGCCTTCCCTACTCGAGCTTTAGTTCATTCTCCAGAGGTAATTTCTATGGGCAATTTCATGTTAATTCTACATGCGTTATGCATTTGTAAGTCTATATGTAGTGAATATACCTCTTCTTCTTTTATGGCTACATAAGATCAGCATTCTTCCCCTGTTTTAGAAGTTCCCACTGAACACAGTTCCCTCATTATGTGTGGGGCTATGCTCTAAGGCTCTTGTACCAAACTCTACTTATACTGGTTTTTGCTTTTTTTTTACCTATACTGTTTTTTTTCCCCTATATGTACATACCTGTGATAAAGCTTAATCGTTAAAGTAGGCACAGTAAAAGGTTAATAACAATAAGTACTAATAAAATATAATAATTATAAAAATATACTTAATTAGGGCCATTTAAAGCCAGGTGTGGTGGCCCATGCCTATAATCCCAGTACTTGGGAGGTTGAGACCAGAGGATCACAGGTTCAAGGCCATCCTCAACAAATTAGCAAGACCCTCAGCAATTTAGCAAACTCCTGTTTCAAAATGAAAAATAAAATAAGGCTGGGGGGTGTAGCTAGGTAGAATGCCCCGGTTCAATCCTTAGCAACACACGCGCACACACACACACACACACACACACACACACACACACTAAATAAATAAATAAATAAATAAATAAATAAGAAAATCCTCTGAGCTGGGTGTGGTGGCACATGCCTGTAATCCCAGTATTTGGGAGGCTGAGACAGGAGAATCATAGATTTGAGGCCAGCCTCAGCAACCTGGTGAGGACCTCAGCAACTTAGCAAGATCTTGTTTCAAAATAAAAATAGAAGCCGGGCGTGGTGGCGCACGCTTGTAATCCCAGCATTCGGGATTCACGGGAATCCGGGTTCACGACCAGCCTCAGCTACCTAGTGAGGCACTCTGCAACTTAGTGAGACCCTGTTTCAAAAGAAAGAATAAAAAATAGGGCTGGGGGTGTATCTCGGAGGTAGAATGCCCCTGAGTTCAATCCCCAGTACTGCAAAAAAAATAATAATAATAATAAAATAAAATAAAAATAGAGCTGGTAGTATAGCTCAGAGGTAGAATACCTCTGGATTCAATCTCCAGAAACACACACACACACACACACACACACACACACACACACACACACACACTCAAAACTGTCTAAATTAACAGGTTAAGCCGGGCGTGGTGGCGCACACTTGTAATCCCAGTACTTGGGAGGCTAAGACTGGAGGATCCAGATTCACAGCCAGGCTCAGCTACTTAGTGGAGCACTCCACGACTTAGTGAGACCCTGTTTCAAAATAAAGAATCAAAAATAGGATTGGGGGTATAGCTCTGAGATAGAATGCTCCTGAGTTCAATCCCCAGTACTGCAAAAATAAGTAAATAAATAAATAAATTAATTAATTAACAAGTTAACAGGTTGATTTCTCTTGCTTTCAATTAAGTATCAATACTGAATATTTCAGAATATATTTGTTGGTAATCTGACACCCAACTTCTAGGAGATTCTGCACCAGCAAAATCATTTTATTAAAAAATAATCCCCATTGCCCTAAATTAACAGGTTAATTTATCTTGCTTGCAATTCAGTATAGATACATGCACATGTGTATACACATATATGAAAGTGAAAATGTACTTTTAACAAAAAAAGTACACAAAAAATTTTACATCCTTAGTTTCTGCTTTTTTTTTTTTTTTTTTTTTTTTTTTTTTTTTTTTTTTTTTTTTTTTTTTTTGTAGCCACTTATTTACCTTTATGTCTATTTTGACCTGTCCACCATTATAAATTGTCCCCTTCCTAATGGTTCCTTGAATTTCTCATCAATCTAGTTTGAGTGGAACTGGGTCCACCCAGCCTCAGGGGTGACCTATAATTTATTTAAAACAATCAGCAATTCCTGCATTCCTCAGAACTGGAATTTGTTCATGGGCTGATTACAAGAGCAAACCTGGCCAATAGGGCCAACAAATTCTGGAACTTTTGTTTAAGCTGTCTTTCCACCCACCCCTGATTGAACAGGAAATATACCTTGCTCATAGCTGTGGACAACCATCTGAGTAGTAGTAGCAAGGAGCCTTCTAGGTCCTAGAGTCAATACAGTGTCAGCAAAGAGGAGAAATGGAAAGACAAATGTCTTTTTTTTTTTTTTTTTCTTGGCAGGGGTTACTCAGGATTGAACACAGGGCATTCTACCTTTGAGTTATATCCTTACCTCTGTTTTACTTTTTATTTTGAAACAGAGTCTTGCAAAATTGCTGAGACTGGTTTTGACCTTTGATCCTTTTGTCTCAGCCTCCCAAGTACTGGGATTACAGGCATGCACCACCACGCCCAACACAGATGCACTTTTTAAGCTGTGGTGAATAAAACCTAGCCAACATAGTTCCTTTTTTGTTATTTTTAATACTTTCCAGGCCAGGCTTTCTGTGACTTTCAACCTCTATGTTTGTTGTGAGGTTAAATGATTTAATATATGGAAAATACTTAGAATGATGTCTGATACATGGCATCTGCCAGATTTTGATAACAAAAGTAGCAGAAGTATCATGTGTAATACTAAAATCTCCTATTTGTTTTGTTTGTCTCTGGTGCTCATAGAAGCTTTATTCTACTCCCCCAGTTCTTTGTGATTCTAACCACCCATGAGTATCCCCACTGCTTCCTCACCCCACTTTCTTCCCATTCTGTATTGGTCAGCTTCATGCTATTACAACAAAACACCTGAGGCAATTAACTTATAAAGAAAAAACATTTACTTAGCTCACAATTTGCGGGTTCATATATAATATCAGGTGGCCTCACTGGTTTGGCCTCTAATGTGGGTGGTGGATGGCAGTGTCAGGAGCACAGGTTTAAGCCAGTGGTCACATCACGAATCAGGAAGCAGGGAGGAGGCACAAACTGGGTCCCAAAGAAGCGTGTGTCCCATGATCTAAGGATACCTCCACTAGACCTTACCTCTTAAAGGTCCACAGAATCTTCCAGTGCCACCACCCTGAGGACCAAGTCTTTGCATATGGCCCTTGGGGGGCGGGATGTTCATCCAAACCATAGCCTGTCCTCTTGTTTTCTCCCCCATCACTTCTTTTTCTCACCTTCTCTCCCTTCCCAAAGCTTGAAATAGTATAGGGACAAAGAGTGTACAATCAGGGAGAGAAACTCTGGAAGGAGATTATAATGCTTTCACATCTTTTTTAGTTGGATCTCTTTTTGTCTTCTACTCAATCTAACTTAACTCTCTTCCTTCTTGGTGCTTGGAATCACAATACTGCGCAAAGCCTTGTTGTTAATAAGTGAATAATTATCAAAAGTTCAAGTCATGTCTTACCACACTACTTATGAAAGCATATAGTTGTTCTGATACTTACTGAAGGTGCATCTGGTAGAAAGATAGATTACTTTTCCTATTGATTCAGACCTTTACCAAGGGTTCAATACTATTTTATACTTTGTCAGTATTTTCCTTTCCATAGAATCTTTCCACTAATTATTTATAATGCATAGGTATTCCTCTTGTGTTCAGACAAGCAACTATTTAGTAAAAGGGGAAAATCCATGAAGGTGTTGGAGTGACTTCTTAGTATAGGCAAGTGAATTTTTAGTGGCTTGCCATCAGAACTTCAGGATAGAATTTCTTCTGTGGTGTAGTCTTAGCCTTAAAATGTGCATTTTTTCAAACTCTCATGACCAGGAGAGGGCATAAAAATTACACTGATATTGATATGACATATCATTTTATAAATACAATGCAATCTCTTGCTAATCTGACTTTTCCTTGTAACCCATAATGGGCACAGATATTTTAAGTGGGACATTCCAGTTTAAATTCTAACACAGGGTAAGGATATAAAATGATTCAAAAGACAGTTTCATGAAACACTGATTACATATTTTTCACACTCATTTTTTCCCAATTTGTGTCATATTTAATGTCTGTCTTCCAACTTTTCACCTACTCATCTATTTGTTCAGATATGCAGTCAACAAATACCTGTAGAGGATCTATTTTGCACAAAACACTGTGCTAGGTGCTGATAAAGAGAGAGGGGGATAAAAGTGACTGTGTGCCTTTGCCTACAGGCTCAGTAGGGTAAGAACTGAGTGAAATTAAATTATCTCTGAGAGGAATGTAAAGCTATGAAATATGGGATGGAGAGAGAGGAATACAGCTAGACAAGGGAATGGTTAGAGAGGAGAGAGAAACCATGATTGAGCTGTGTGAATTAAATGATTCCACCTGGAAGGGATTGTGAAAGCAGCAGCAAAAGATGGAGAATCTGAGCAGGGTCCAGGGCAGGTCTTAAAGGCCAGGGTAAGCGTTTTGAAGTTGCCATGGTTGGAGTGTGGTTGGAGTGTTCCTCAGGGGTATATTGTGATGGAAGGCTTGGTCCCTTGGTGGTGCTACTGGGAAGTAGTGGAACTTTTTAGGAATGGGGCCTGCAGAGATTTTGGGGGGCACACTCTTGAAAGGTAGCTTTCCTGTGACTCATTGGGCTTTTGTAAGGGGATGTTATAAAAGGAGCAAGTGTGTCCCCACCCAGCTCTTCTGGCTGGAGATGTGATTGCTACCCCTAAGGTGCACTGTCGCACAGCACACACCCCACCATCCACCATTTGCTACGAGATCCTCACCAGTATCAAGCCCATATAGTGCCATGCCTCCAACACCTATGCCTCCAACACCTAAGCTGTGAGCTAAATAATCCTCTTCTCTCGAAGATTCCGTTACAGTGATGAAAAGCTCACTAATACAGTGGTAGACAAAAGCTGAAGGTTCTTCGCAGAAACTCAGAAGATTAAGGTTTTAGGGATTTTAATGTCAGAATTACACAGAATAAAATGGGAGATAGGCACTAACTAGAGGCATTGTCTTTGATGATGTAATGCCAAGCATACAGTTTCCATTGACATTGGTGCACTACTAAATGACACGTTTGCATAAATATGGGGATGGAGAGATGATGGAGAGATGAAGCCCAGCCAAGGTGCCACGCTGTATGCCTGTAGTGGCAGGTACAGGCTGGGCAACATAGCAAGACCCTGTCTCGAAAACAAAGCAAAAAGTAAAAGGAGGTCTGAAGTCCAAGTCAATAGCAGAAAATGTAGTCATTCTGTGGAATCCAGGGAGCCTATAAGATTTACTGAGAACACTTAAGATGGCTATACAAGGGGCAGGTTTTCACCACTCCTGGGACATAGTGGATGGAGATGGCAAATTGGATCCACCATTCTTTTAATCCCATCAAGTTATGCCATATGTTTATAAATAATGTTTTTGTTATGACCCTAATCGAGGGAGATTTAGTGCTGTAACTAGCCCATTTCTGACTCACTATTGTCTAAGATCTTGCATTCTTTTAAAAGTTGAAACAGAAAACTAGAGTAAATTACACATATCTGCTGCCCAAAGGATTTATATTTCCCTTTTGTTTGTTCTTAAATACCATCATTCTACTCATCTGCAGACTACTCAATTGCAGGACACGGTGGCATAGAGCCAGATATCCTGTCCTGTGGTTCCCCGCTTCCCCCACCTGAGATGAAGAGGGAAAGGGGGGAGTGGAGGGAGAAGAGGAAAAAAAGCAGAAGTTCTGTTTTACTAAAAGACCTGACCCCCAAAATAAAAGAAAATTAAGTTAGCATAAATACCATTGCAAAGAAAAGCTCTGATTAGTCAAAAGCTTTCAGTGTCATAGCTGCTGTTGGTTGCGTTATTCTATACAGCAAGAAATAGAGTCGGCATGAATTTTGACAACACATTGAATTGCTCTGTGATGGCACTAAACCCCAGGTTAACATGCAGATGGAGGGGGCCTCTGGCCTTGCCACCCGGGGCTGGGGCTGAGTTCAAGCATGAGAGGAGGTCCGCTGCTCTGCTGAGGCCAGGCTGCAGGCTTGCCTGCCTCATTTCTCCTTGGGACTCCTCCATCTTGCCTTGGCCACCTGGGCCATCCATTTACCTTTCTGTAGTCAGCTAAGAAGGTAGGTAAGATCTGATTCAACAGTACATTCAAATACATTCTTCTATGAGTGTTGTCTAGAAAGTATTCTGATTTTACTACTTAATGTGGTATCTTCCACATTCCAGATATCAATAGTCCTCCTTTTCCCTGTTTCCTCATTACCCCATGCTTCCTTCTTTCCTTCTGTCCTTCCTTTTGCCTTCTTCTTTTGAAGAGGCAGTGAATTATTTCATTTTATTCAACTCAAAAGAAGTTAAAAATAAAGCTAGCCCTCAGAAATTTAGTGAGATCCTGTGTCAAAATAAGAAATAAAATAAGGCTAGGAATGTAGCTTAAAGGTAGAATGCCCTTGGGTTCAATCCCCAGCACAAGAAAGGAAGGAAGAAGAAGGAGGGAGAGAGGAAAGGAAGGAAGGAAAGAAGGAAAGAGGGAGGGAAGGAAGGAAGGAGAAAAAATTCGGGAATGTTGGCACATACCCATAATCCCAGTACTTGGGAGGCTGAGACAAGAGGATCTCAGGTTTGAGGCCAGCCTCAGCAACCTAGCAAGACCCTGTTTCAAAGTAAAAAATTTTAAAAAGGCCTGGAAATATAGCTCAAAGGTAGGTTCAGTCCCCAGTACAGAAGAAGAAGAAGAAGAAGAGGAGGAGGAGGAGGAGGAGGAGGAGGAGGAGGAGGAGGAGGAGGAAGGAGAAGAAGAATTGTACTATGTTCAGGAAAAAATGTGCCACTTTTGGGTAATGGTAAGTGTTCCCAACTAATCAACCTTGTCGCGGAAACATGGATTTCTCTTAGCCTGAGTTTTTAATTATAGGTTGTCATCTCTGGTCAAGGAAATCTGTATTTTGAAGGGCATAGGAAAATGTAGGTTGTTTATCCACAGCACTGATATTGTACGCAAACCACAGGCTTTTTTCCTGGCCATATGCTACCGCCAACTGAAGTCAATGAATGGTCAAGCATCAGTTGGTGAAGCATCAGTTGCTCTGCCTTCTGAAACTGTAACTAACATGCTCTGACAGCATCTGGGACAAAAGGACTGTCCCGAGAGCCACAGAGGAGGCTTTGCTGTGTATCAGTTTCCAAGGCCGACGTAGCAAATTACCACAAATGAAGTGGCTTAAAGCAACAAAAATCTACTCTCTCGCAGTTCTGGAAGCTAGAAGTCTGAAATCAAGACGTCTTCAGGCCTAGTTTCTTCTGTTAGCTTTAAGGGAGAGTCTGTTCTGTGCCGTCTTCCAGCTTCTGGTAACTGCTGACAATCCTCAGCAGTTCTGGGCTCGGAACTCCTTGCTCCTATCTTCATTTGGCTTTTCCCCTGCACCTGCCTCAAATCTTCCTCTCGTTTCTCCTCTGAAGCCATGAGTCTCCAGGATGAACTCATTTTGAGATCCTTAATTACATTTCAATGATCCTATTTCCCAAAAAGGTCAGTCACCTGTGTCAGGGGTTAGGACGTGGACATGTCTTTTAGTATGCAGTTCAACTTGCTACACACTGCTACCTTAAAGCCAAAGATTCAGATTAAAATCTGTAAAGGTATTCCAAAACTGAATCAACATTTTAAGCCAGTGGACAAGGACTTTGAGCATTAGGATTACTCTGAGACTTGACACTTAGCAAACAGAGCACACACTCCTTTTACCCCCAATCTGTCTAGAATGATCTCTTTTGGGTTTTGTAAACAATGTTCTCCTTGAACACTAAGGTCATGTTTGCAGTCATTTCAGAAACCCAACAGAGGAGAATGATGCTGGTAAGTTGCTTCCAAAATGTTTTGCTACGAAATGTAAAGTTACTGAACACAAGATTCTCTTGAGGTTAAGAACCATGCTCTATCTGCCAAGTCTTGATCTCTCAAAAGACATGATCCTGGGCAATGTCAAGAGTAGTATTGATTGAGTCAGTTTAGCAGTTTTAATACACTAAAATCAAATGGTCAGTATGAAAAAAGAAATCTGTCAACTTCACTGTTTTAATCCTAAACTAAAAACAAATGGTAGATTTCATGTAGCCATCAGGAAAATATCTGATGGACCATAACTTTTTCATGCTTCTATTATTATAATCACACTATTCCCCTGCCTTAGGATGGGGGGTAAATCAATGAGTGACTTTAATATATTAGCATTTGCTGTGAGCTGACCAGCCAGCACAACTTAATTGTTGACAACTCTTTCTTTACATACTCCCATCTTGTCAACATTTCTATATATTCGATCAATGGATCAATGGAATGCATTTGATGTTTTCTAAAGTACAAACCTTCATCTACCTGTATATTTTTTGACATCACAACTATTGACTTTGTATGCACAGCGGTCCTTTGAAAAACAAATACTGAAGAAAGAATTCAGTGAGCACATCTTGTCACCAGTTTGAAAGATGGAGACATTGGGTTACTACTGCAAGTTCCGGGGACGAGTTATATAAAAAGGGCCTTGACTTGGAATTTAATTCTTGGTTACCCATTCAAATATGATTATGCTCATCATGTTTAATTAATACATGTTCCTATGGGAAAAAAAAATTGTAAGCCGGGCGTGGTGGCACACACTTGTAATCCCAGTATTTGGAAGGCTGAGACAGGAGGATCTGGGTTTGCAGCCCGCCTCAGCTACTTAGTGAGGCCCTCCGCAACTTAGTGAGACCCTGTTTCAAAATAAAGAATAAAAAATAGGGCTGGGGGTATAGTTTGGAGGTAGAATGCCCCTGAGTTCAATCCCCAGTACCACACACACAAAAAAATTGTAGAATAAGCCCTAAAGTAACACAATATTCTTCTTTTAGTAGAGTATTTTATTTAGCAAAATTGTAAGACAAGTATCTAATGTGTTTGATTTATTAACAATAATTATTTTTTTATCAGAATTAATATTCTACAATATTTTCTTTGGAAATAACAATGTTGGTGTTTATATGAAATGCAAACAAATGCAGTGTTTCCTATTTTCCAGTTTTTTACTGTGATAGATTTATTCTTTAAAATTTTATATTAGCTCAACTAAAAAGAAAAAAAATGCTTTCACAGTTTGTTTCAAGGTAATATATTGTTCCGTTGTAGCAAATGAAGTACAACTTAGGAACAAGACATTAAAAAGCAGTCTTTGTATATGAATTCTTTATGCATTGAACAAAGCTCTTTTGATAAGTTTCAGGTTATTAATAAGTTATTAAATGACACCATTTCCAAGCAGTTGGCAAAACCATTTATTTATTTATTTATTTATTTATTTATTTATTTATTTATTTATTGTGGTACTGGGGATTGAACCCAGAAGCATTCTACCTTCAAGCTACACCTCTAGCCTGATTTTATTTCATATTTAGAAACGGGATTTCGCTAGGTTGAAGAGAATCTCACTACTTGCTGAAGCTATCCTCAAAACTGCCATTCTCCTGTCTCAGCCTCCCAAGGACTGGAATTATAGGTATGTGTCACCAGGCCCAACTCAAAACCTTTCAAATACATAGATGTAGATACAGACATTAATACATTTCAAGGCACTAATAAAATCAAAGGGAAAAATATGAATATGTAATTATAAGAAATGAAATAAACTTTACAAGACAAAAACGAGTTGGCTTTGGCTTTGACTTTTTTTGACAATTCTGTGCACTATACATCTCCTTCAGTATAAACATGTCTCTTACCTATTTATGTTGTCACTAAAGCATATTAAAATGTGTTTTCACATATAATTATATAAAACATTTTTAATGTTTAAAAATTCTTTAAAAAATTTTTTATTCTTAAAAATTTTTAAGAATTTTGAATTTTTAAAAAATTCTTAAGCTGAGTGTGGTGGCACACACTTGTAATCCCAGTACTTGGGAGGCTGAGACTGGAGGATCCAAGTTCACTGCCAGCTTCAGATGCTTGCATATATATATATATCAAATAGAGGCTTGGTATGGTTGCATACCCCTGTCCCAGTACCTGGGAGGCTGAGATAGGATGATCAAAGTTTGGAGACCAGCCACAGCAACTTAGTGAGACACAATTTCAAAATAAAAAATAAAATAGGGCTAGGAATGTAGTTCGGAGGCAGAAGCCCCTGGGTTAAATCAAAATTGATTTAGAGTTTTCATCTGGGCTTACTTAAGAATTTTTAAAAATTCATTTTCTAAAATTTTTTTTTAATTACTTAAGAATTTTTTGTGTGTGTGTGGCATTGGAGATTGAACCCAGGGGCATTCTACCTCTGAGCTACACCTCCAGTCGTATTTTTTATTCTTTATTTGGAAACAGGGTTTCACTAAGTTGTGGAGGGCCTCACTAAGCACTAAGCATCTGAAGCTGGCAGCGAACTTGGATCCTCCGGTGTCAGCCTCCCAAGTAATTTATTGCTCTATGGCAAAGATACATGCCTAAATTCATTAATGCTTTGAAGTAGACATCTTACAATCAATGAACAACAAAACCTGAAATTCAGAGAAGCTAAATTTCCCATCATCACATCTCAAGTCAATGGTAGCATCTTCCCTCTTAACCAAAGTCTGCGTTGTCTCTTGAGAGATGATTCAAATCACTTATTGTGTATTTTCTGAGTATCACTTGCATCCTTAAATATTACATAATCTACTTTTAAAATAATTTTCTCTCTCATTTAAATAGAAAAATATAGGGGAAAAATAAGAACTTTAGGTTGTTAAAATATTTGAGCAATGTGCACTAGAGCCAAGTACTAAATAGCAAGGACGACACTGCACATTTTTTTCTTAGGAATAAGACCTTTTCAGGGTATCATAACTACACAATTTAAATTTTACTCACTAATTGCTAAATGTCCACTTTTTCTTTGGGATGTGCAGATATATCCTATAATCTGGATCTTAACTTTCTTTCTTTTTTTTAAGAGGGGTAGGGGTTGAACCCAGGAACATTCTATCTCTGAACTATACCCCCAGCTCTATTTTTTTTTTTTTTTTTTGTCGTACTGGGGATTGAACCCAGGGGCATCCTACCTCTGAGCTATACCCCCAGCCCAGCCCTATTTTTTATTCTTTATTTTGAAACAGGGTCTCACTACCTAAGTTGCGGAGTGCCTCACTAGGTACCTGAGGCTGGCCTCGAACCCAGATCCTCCAGTCTCAGCCTCCCAAATGCTGGGATTACAAGCCTGCACCACCACACCCAGCTTATTTTTTTTATTTTGAAACAGGATCTCACTAACTTATGGAGGGCCTTGCTGAATTACTGATGCTGGCTGCAAACCTGCAATCCTCCTGTCTCTGTCTCAGCCTCCCAAATACTGGGATTACAAGTGTGTGCTACCATACCTGGCTTCTTTTTTTTTTTTTTTTTTTTGCTACTGGGAATTGAACTCAGGAGAGTTCTGCCTCCTATCTATACCCCAGCCCTATTTTATATTTTCTTTTGAAACAGAATCTCCCTGAGTTGCTGAGGAGGCTGGCCTCGAACCTATGATCTTCTTGTCTCAGCCTCCCACGTATGGGAATTACAGGCATGTGCCACCGTGCCAGGATGGATCTTAACTTCTCAAGCTTTTGTGGAAGTAATACATAAAGGGAAATTATTCATAATAATTGACTTTCATGTTCTTGCTTAAAATATTTCAGTCTTGACCAGGTTCTTTCCAATCATTCCTAATTTTCATAATTGCTATAACTTTACAGTTTTACTTTTAGTCATTGATCATGTGTGTGGCTGAAATTGTTAGTTTTATCTTAAACATCCAATCTTCCCTTCTTCCTCAAAAGGAGATCTCCTGAGTTTTAGCTGGACATATGGCTTTTCAGAATAAAGATACATTTTCTAGTTTCCTTGTAACTGGGTAAGGTCATGTGAGTAGCTCCAGTTGTGTAAGTGGAAGTAAAGAGTCAGTGCATTACCCTCTTAGTGGCTTCTTTGTGTCAACTAAAATGGAGGCAGTGTGTCTGGAGCTTTAGCCACCGTCTTTGAGCATGAAGATGCTTTGACACAGGCTTTACACAGCAAGGCGACTTCCTGGAAGGAGGTACATCTCCACCGTTAGGAATGCCATCCCAGCCAGGATCTGCTGCCGTCAGACAGTGTAACCATGAGGGAGAGATTTTTAGCTTGTTTAATCCACTTTTCTTTTTTTATAACTTGTAATCAAATCGACTTATCTAAAAGCAATATACAGTTTAACATAACCTATGATCATCTTCATTGATTATAGAGTACCCCAATAGTGACCAGAACAGTTTATAGTTTTGGTAACAGGCATAAGCAAACAGCTCAGGCGACCAAAACATTTCCGAGTTTTGAATGCTTATGAATTTGCTTCCTGGTTTACATTTCACATATTTTACATGGCAAAAAATAAATGATTTTTCTTTGCTCTGCATAACATATGACCATTTCAGTTCAGTAGATTTGACATGTGAAGTGCTCTTTAAAATGCTAAAGTTAAATACACTGTGTGCCTACCTTACAAAGTTTTTGAAATTGTATTGGTGTGAACAACATGGGAATTAATTCACATACAGGTCTGGTGTTCTGTATTCTTAGGTTGGATTGATGCAATGATGCTTTCTTGGTCAGTCTTAAGGCTGATGGAGAACTTGGCATCTGTAGATCCCAGAAGGTTTCTGAGCTTACCTTCAGGAAGACCTTCTTCAATGAAGGGAAATCTTAAAGGCATAGAGGCAAATCCTAAAGGGGGAGCTTTAGTCCACTTTTTTATTGCTATAACCAAAGTACCTAACATGAACAACATAGAGGAGGAAAACTTTATTTGGCTCATGTTTCAAATGTCCAGTCCATAGTTGGCCAACTCCAAGGCAAACATCATGGGGGCACAACAGGGTGGAGCTGCTGAGCTCAACTCAAAAGTGGTAGGAAACAGGAGACAAACAGGAAACATCCAGAGACAGAGTCCCCAAAGCCATACCCCCACTACCTACCTCCTCCAGCCAGGTTTACAGACTTGCACCACTGCACCCAGATTCACCTCTGAACATTTTGCAAGCCCAATACATGAGCTTTCCCAGGGGACATTCTGTATTCAAACCATAATGCCAGTTTTGCTCCAAGCCTTAGTGACATTCAAACAGAGGGGCCTGTGATGCTTTGTCTTGACTGGCTATTTGGATAAACTGAAATGAAGTTTGTGAATCAAACTCTAATCACATGGTTAGTCAAGTTCAACCCACCTATAGCTCAATAAAACCAGTCCTGCTTTTACTTTAATTTGTAATAAAGAAATAATTTCTTGAACTTTTTAAAATTCTCAGTGAATTTTGTTGCCCACTGCTCATGTGATATTACAAAAAGAACGATAATTGAGTGCTACTTAATTTTACATATTTTAAGTATTTAACAGTTTGAGTTTGAGGTATTTACAGCTAAAGGACTGTGAAAAAAGTAGTTGGATAACCATTTCCTTCTTGGATAGAGAAACAAATTTTCCCTTTACTTAAAAAAAAAAATCATATTTGAGAGGCAGCCACCAGGGACAGTTTCAGTTGGAAAAAGACTGTTTGAGAAAGTTCCAAGTGACTGAGAAAAGAGAATTATAATGGAATTTGCACCACAACTTTTATTCTGACAGAGGGGCTATTCATCCTATGGAATTCTTTTAAAATCACTGACCTGAACAATATGCTTCTGAGAATGTTTTCCTGCTTAGCTTATAAAGATATTATTATGTATCTATGATATAATCACTAGAAAATGCTCCCTCTGGGGCATTTGTTGTTTCTCTAATTATTATAGTTAATTTCAGAATTGATATACCTGACATGCTTTGAGGTATAAGGGGAAAGCAGATACAATCTTTTAACCAAATTGCACCTTCTGTCTTCATTATAAAATCTGCTATAACATGTAACAATTCTATCAATTAAAGAACAGTCTTTAAATACAATTTTTTAATTTAAAAGAACAAAATGTATGGTTAACAGGGATAAAATAAGGATTCCTGTAGTTATTTGTGATTTTGACATCAAGACAAATAGTGTGTGTGGCGGGGGGCTGGGAGGTGGTACTGGGGATTGAACCGAGAGGTATTCTATCTCTGAGCCACACTCCCAGTCCTATTTTATTTTTTATTTTGAAACAGGTCTTACTAAATTGCTGAGGATCTTACCAAGTTTCTAAGACTGGCCTTGAACCTGCACTCCTCCTATCTTGGCCTCCCAAGCATTGGTATTATAGGCACACACTCCTGAGCCCAGCTAAGACAATTCTGTTTTCAACTATATAAATCCTATACAAACTACTTCTTTGAGCCTCACTTTCTTTTATGTAAAACAGAGCTAGAAATAACTCCCATCTCAAAGGATTGTTTTAAGAATAAAGAGAGATGATATATGGAAAGGTTCTAACTCCATACTTAACTAATTTCTATTAATTCTATTTCAGAATCTATACAATTCTAAAAGCCCAGAGCCATAAATAATAAAAGCACATATTTTATCATACTGATTTTCATTATTTTGGTTGCAAAACTAAAGAACAGGAACTCAATAAAGTCAACTGACTATAAAGAAATCGTGGTCTTTAACTGTCACTTAGGTCTTCTCAATTATTCAAACTATTTGGGAAGATCACAGATTAGGTTAATGGAAAACAGCCGTGAAACTAAATTTTTTTTACTTTTGACTTTGGAATGTGTTTGGTTCTTACATTTGAAAATTAGTGTGTCTGGTGGTCTAGATATTTGCTTCAAAGAAAGGGACAAGGACATACTGGGGAGATGTAGCCCAGCCTCAGAATGAGCTGCCCATTTCTTCTATCCAGCTTCTCTCTACCAGTTCTTCCCTTAATCCACACAATGGTAAAAAGGAAGGGAGAAAAAGGTCTGCTTTTCCTTCACCAATGAAAAATCTGTGCTTTCTCAAAATTTCCTTGGATTAGGGAGGTGGTTCAGTATTTGAGCTTCAGAGGGCTTCTATGCATGCAAACTCGGTAGAGGAAATCGAAATGTCGTAAAAGGTATAATTAGGCAGATACCATATTAACTGCATTGAACTTGAAAGCAAGTTCGTTATTGATAACCCAAAATTCTGATAAACCACCCAAGGACAGTACTAGTTAGTTAACAGCAGTGTGCTCTGACTTTGAGGCATAGATCTGAGTGTATTAAAACAAAGCTTGCACCACTGATTTTATAATTAATTTATTTTAAAGTGAACTTCTAAAGAGCTGATGTAGTAATGACATTAAGCTAGAAAGATTTTTTTTAAGAAAAGATTGCTTCTAAGGAATTATCAAATTCTCAAATATTGAATACTTGATTTTGAATCTAATAAAAATTAATTTAAATGAAGCACTTAAATAATAAAACCTGCAATATACTTTATTTATTTTTAAGATATGGAGTCTTGCTATGTTGACCAGGCTGGCCTCTAATCTTAAATTCAACTGATTCTCCTGCCTCGGCCTCCCGAGTAGCTGTGATTTCAATGCAATATATTTTAAAAGCCACACATGAGTTTCTGGCTAACAAAAGTGAAATAAACTATTCCTAAAAGAGATTTTGGAATTTTAGTAGAACGAAGATGTTAAATCTGATCCTTAGAGAGCATAGGAATGATAGTGTTTTTGTTTTTTAAAGTATCAATTATGGAACATTTTCTGAGAGATTTCTGACACAGCTTCAGAGAGACTTCATAATACCTAATTGTACAGTGGTTCTAGCAACATTCTAGCAAGAGTGTGGTCTCTAGCATTAATAGACACTATGTAAGAATAATGTTCTAGGTCAAACATTGGATTATATAAAGTCAGACTTATTTCATTCTGCATTATGCCTTGCTACATAAATTTCCCAGCTTAATGGGGTAGCTTTGGGTGGGGACCAAGTCTATAACACACAGGCCTTTGGGGGACAATCAACATACAAACTGTAGCAGATGGTATGCTGGTGAATGGTGGAAAGTATTAACCTCTGTGGTACAATGAGAGTTCGAAATATATTCAGAAAAAAAAAACCCTAAACTCAATTGGCACTCAGGGAAAAAAAATTATAACAAAAACTAAAAGTGACTGACAATAAGCTAAAAGTGACTAAAAATGTGGAAGGCAGAATCTCTTTGGTAGCACAGAAGGACTCTGATCTCTTGGAGTGAGGGCAGAAAAAGCTGAGGACCAAAAGCAAGATCTTGTCTTATTTTGAGCAGCAGAGCTCAAAAGGTTAAGTTTCTTTTATTTATTTATTTTTTTAGTACTGGGGATTGAACTCAGGGGCATTCTACTTGTGAGCTATACCCCCAGCCCTATTTGTTATAATTTATTTTGAAACAGGGTCTTACTAAGTTGTGGGAGGCCTCACTAAGTAGCTGAGGCTGTCCACAAACCTATGATCCTCCTGTCTCAGCCTCCCAAGTACTGGGATTACAAGTATGTACCACCACACATGGCAAAGTTAAGCTCCTTAGCAAGGCAGATCTGATATGCCAAGGTCAGGGCCCTGACTGTGACCCTGGCACGTGGATGGAACATCTGGATTAGTGTGCACAAAAATCATGAATGCCCAGATTTCCCTGGACTCACTGAGCACCAGCAAGGACATGCTTTTCCCAATTAAGGACTAGCATGTCTCCTTCCTTGATACCAGGTCAATAGCTAGGATTCGCTCATAATGTAACCTGACATACGGAGCCTGTTAAAGAAGGAAAGGGACTAGAACCCCAAAGAGCTAGTGAACCAGCAGGATTCAGAAGAGGGTGCACAGGTCTGGATTCCATGAGTGTTTGATCAATGGTGGTGGAATGGAAGGTTGGATAAGGGAAAGTTTATCCAGGACATAGGATTTAACACCCTGGCAAGGACTCTGGGAGATGGTCCAAACACAATAGTGAGATGACTCCTATGGAGTATGTTAAATAGACGTGTAGACATAACAAAATTGCCACGTTAGTGTGAGATGGGTGATATAGACATTGCCAGAGTGGATATAGTATGTGAAGCTAGAAAACCACCAGAGGCCCGGGACAAGTCATTGTTTGTCAAGTAACAAGGGCTATGTCAATAAAGGAACACCTGTATCCCTAGGAAGTTCAGTAGTGGCTGATGGTAGGAGATGCCATCCCCAACGTTGACAGGGATGATGAGCCAGTAGGTGGATGAAGCCATCATAATAAGAGGTAGGGTCATAGAGGCGAGCAGAAGTGTCTCCTGCTCAGATCATCACCGGATCATTAATAGAATACAGTGTCCTTAAGGGCAAAATACAGATGCAGCCAGCAAGGGTACTACTGAATCCACAAAATCAAAAGAAATGAAGATGGATGATCAAGAGGCTGAAGGCAGAATCTGAACCTGAGTCAGATTTTGAGTTTGGCACACAGTGGCTGAGAAGTAGTGAAATAATCCACAGGAGGAAGGACGCTGCAATGTCACCCACAGCTCATGATAACCTTGATGATCCCCTTGTCCTTCCCAAGAAACCTATGACCATTTATTAGGGGAGTGAGACATTGCTACCCAGAGAGCCAAAGGATTGCTTTGTTCCCTATAAGCATAGACAAATGGACAAAATGGAGTCCCGACCCACAGGTGGCTCCCAGTGGGCTTAGTAGGACAGCAGACACACCCTGTGGTCATTTTTCTGATCCCAAATGTGGAATTCTGATAGATATTACTTGGAAGCTGGCTGACCTCTGCATTGGTTTCTGGGCCCGCGGAATAGAGCTATCAAAGAGGTCAAGGAAATGTTAAGACAAAGCGTCCCAAACTGTCACCTCCCTCCAGCCAAAGTAGTATATCACAAACAATATTGCTTCCCAGGGGAATGATAGAAACTAGGGAGGGAAAGAATGTTTGAACTCTGTGTTTCCTACTGGTATTAGAACACTTCTTAGTCAATTCACTTCAAAAGCTGGACAGCAAGTCTATTTCATTTTCCAGTGCCTTCATGCCTTCAAACTGAAAACAACATTATATATATATATATATATATATATATATATATATATATATATATGAATGAATGATTTGAAAAAGTAATCCATTAAAACACTTCTTAAATGAGAGAGAGAGAGAGAGTGTGGGGGGGGTACTGGGGAAACCCAGGGGCATTCTACCTACAAGGTACACCTCCAATCCTGTTTGACCTGGTCTCTATTTAACTTCTTTAAATAGTTAAAGATAATGTGATCAAGACAAAAAAAAAAAAAAAAACCAATTGTAAACAGTTATTTAGAATCACCTACATGTCAACCATTTTTGCTTCTGAAACACAAAAATGGAAAGCTATGAAATTTACGTTGGACTTTTTTGGTGTTAAAGTGACGTATCATTTTGAATTAAAATAGTTTATATTTGTCACACGGACAAACCTCCTTATTCTCTTGCTTTTCAAATTTGCTTTCTGGATACCTTCCCCCCTTATCCCAGATGAAATATTGGTCAGTTTGTCTAGCTTTTCCCATTGTTTGGATAATAAACAAACAGTCCTTTTATTTGGCATTAAAAATGGTCCAGTCTAGTAACCATTTGGCTGTAGTCTAGAATTCACTGCCACCATCAAAACTACACATTTGCATCCAAGTTCAAGTTTTCCATGTAACCTTTGGTGGGGCATGGACATTGCTCTTCTTAGCCTCTTTTCTCACTCACCTTCTCCCTCCTCTTCGCTCTAGCTACAGTTTCTAGCCAGGACTGGATCAAGGGATAGAGAAGATGAAAGGAGGAGCTGACACCTGGTACCGGGCACCTCTGGGAAGGCCACAGCTCAGTGCTCTTTCTTTTTCTCAGACAGGCCTCTTGCAGTCTCCTTGGTGATCCTTGGCCAAGGAGCTCTGACTGCCACCATATTGATGCAGTCAGCTGTCTGATGACACTGCCCCTCTGCAGGGATTATGGGCACCCAGTCCTTTGTAAGGGTCATTCAGCCTCCTCAGCAGGATCTCCAGCACCTGTGCAAGCCAGTCTGTCTAGCTCTTTTTTATTCCTATTCATTTATTCATTCGTTCGTTTGTTTGCTTATTTATTTATTTGTTTGTTTATTGTCTTTTTTTTTTGGTACTGGGGATCTAACCCAGGCATTACCCATGCAAGGGAACTGCTTTACCACTGAGCTTACATCCCAGCCCATCTTCTCTCTCTCTCTCTATTAATATAGGATATGTTACTTTTTGTACTGTTTTGTTTGGGGCACTGGGCATTGAACCCAGGGGGATTCTAACTCAGAGCTACACTCCAGCCCTTTTTATTTTTTATTTTGAAACAGTCTCACTAAGTTGCAGAGGTTGGACTCCAACCTGTGATCCTCCTGTCTCAGAATCCCAAGTACTGGAATTACTTGTGTGTACCACGAGGTCCAGCTCCTTACTGGCCATTTTCCTTTTTTTGTGTGTGTGTGGTACTGGGGATTGAACCTCAGGGGCATTTTATGTCTGAACTATACCCTCAGCCCTATTTTATTTTTTATTTTGAAACAGAGTCTCACTAAGTTGCAGAGGGCCTCACTAAGTTGCTGAGGCTGGCTTCAAACCTGTGATCTTCCTGTCTCAGCCTCCCATGTACTATGTGCCACCAAGCCCAGCATACTGGCCTCTTTCAACAGTGGTCTACACCTGAGCTCCTGGAAGCACCACCTCTCCCCACTGTCACTAGAAGTGAAGTTGGTTGGCCCCTCTGCTGCCTTCCTTACTCTCTGAGGCCAGACACAGTAGCCTGGCCACAGCCACACACTTCACACTCACTGTTGTTTCCCGGTGTCAGACCCAAACTCCAGGAAGCACATGTATGTTCTACGAGAGGCCCCTTGAAGTTACTTGTGTTGAAGTACAGTCCAACAACTTTTTCTACAACAATTCTTCCCCACAAGTTCAACTTGAAGAAAATGAGGCAGCCAGAGCCACCTTTGGTCTCTCCCTTTGCAAATCCCACATACATGGGCTAGCCCCTCATATCCATATGTTAGTATGGAGAGTATGGAGTACTGGGACCTATTGCCTTATTCTTGGACTTTGGTGTCTCCACCCAGACTGAAGTAGAATGACCCCAGTTTTCTCATCTAGCTCTTTACTTGGGCTCAATGGTATGCTAGAGCTGATTGTGAACCAGTACCACTGTCAAAATTTAAATGGCATAGAGCACACTAGTAATCCCAGTAGTTGGGAGGCTGAGACAGAAGGATTGCAGGATCAGGGACAGCCTCAGCAAGTAGTGAGATTCTCATCAACCTAACAAGACCCTGCTTCAAAATAAAAGTCAAAAATAGGACTGAGGGTATAGCTTGGAGATAGAATGCTCCTGGATTCCATCTCAAGTATCACACACACACACACATACACAAACTTTAAACTGACATAAAATTACAACTAAATAAATTATATTTAAAAGAAAGATAACAAGCCAGGCATGGTGGTGTGTGCTTGTAATACCAGTACTTGGGAGGTTGAGACAGGAGGGTCGTAACTTTGTGGCCAGCCTCAGCTACTTAGTGAGACCCTCTGCAATTTAGTGAGACTCTGTTTAAAATAAAATATTAAAAATAGGATGGGAGTGTGACTCAGAGACAGAATGCCCCTGGGTTCAATCCCTAATAACACAAATGAAAGAAAGAGGAAGGAAGGAAGGAAGGAAGGAAGGAAGGAAGGAAGGAAGGAAGGAAGGAAGGAAGGAAGAAAAGGAGGGAGGGAGGGAAGGAAGGAAGGAAGAAAACAGGTCCTGTTGAACTTCCATATCCACAGGTTCTGGATCCCTAGTATCCACATCTGCAGATGCAACCAATCTGATGGAAAATATTTTTTTAAAAATTGTGTCTGTACTGAATATGTACAGACATTTTTTCTTTTCTTTTTTTTTTTTTTTTTTGGCGGTACTGGGGATTGAACTGAGAGGCATTCTACCTCCGAGATATACCCCCAGCCCTATATTTTTTATTCTTTATTTTGAAACCAAGTCTCGCTAAGTTGCGGAGTGCCTCACTAGGTAGCTGAGGCTGGCCTCGAACCCGGATCCTCTGGTCTCAGCCTCCCGAATGCTGGGATTACAAGCGTGCGCCACCACGCCCGGCTGTACAGACTTTTTTTCTATGTGCGTGTGGTACTGGGCATTGAACCCAGAGGAGTTCTGTCTCTGAAATATACCGTTAGCCCTACTTTATTTTTTATTTTGAAACGGGGTCTTGCTAAGTCACCATGCATTGGCCTCCAACCTGTGATCCTCTGGCCTCTCAAGTAAATTGGATCACAAGCATGCATTATCATGCCCTTTTTAGACTACTTTCCTTGCCATTATTCCCTAAACAATACAGTATAGCAATCATTTATGTAACATTTACATTGCATTAAGTATTACAAGTAATCTAGAGAATATTTGAAGTATACAGGGAGATATGTATAGATTATATGCAAATACTATGCCCTTTTATATAGGAGAATTGAGCATTCTCAGATTTGGGTACCCTAGGGGGATGCTGGAAACAATCCCTCATGGATACCCAGGGATGACTTTACTCAAAGATCATTACTTCCTAATTATTTTACTTCATTTTGCTATTATCTCTGCCCTTGAGATTATTTATGTCTATTGTATCTGTATGTTAAAAGCTATTGTAAGATAGTGAGCTACTGCACATTTCTTCCCAACTCTGCTTGAAATTGGCTATGGTGGGAGTATTTACACCAATGAAATTGGCAAACAAATCAGATTTCCCAACCCCCAAGCTTGTTTTATTTTTATATTTATTTATTCATTTATTCTGCTGTACTAGGGATTGAACCCAGGAATATTCTACCTACAAGCTATACCCCTAGCCTTATTTGTTTTATTCTTTATTTTGGAACTGGTCTCACTATATTGTAAAAGGCCTCACTAAGTAGCTGAGGCTGGCCATGAACCCATGATCCTTCTGTCTCTGCCCCCCAAGTACTGGGATTACAATCATGCACTGCCACTTCCAGCCAAGCTTATTTTAAACATTTATCAACTCACTACTACTCAGGATTCACTCTTCAAAGATGGTTAGAACTAGCAAGTAGCAGGTGCAGTTCAAGGTAAGGCAGTTTTTCAGTATAAAAGAGTTGCTTGGCAAGTACTAACAATTTCCAGGATCAACAGATTCAGTGCATTCAAACCAAGTGTGTCTCCCTCTCCAAGGCTTGCAATTCTTGAGAGATCAAATCAGTTCCTCTTCACAGGTATCCACCCTTAATACATTTTCAAGTACAAGTCTGAGAAGAGAGAAAGAAGCTCCTGCAGCTGCACATTCCTTGGCAGCCCACATCATAAATGCTTTTGCAAAAATGCCTCACCCAATTTTTAAACTGTTCTGGGCTACATTTAATAGATGATGAAAATAATGACTTTTAAATATGCCACAACACAATTAGACCACTAAAGCAATGGAGACACTTTGGAAATCTTGAGCCTAGGAAACAATTAAAAAAATATTTGCAGGATAAAAAGCAAAATATCTTCAGGGAAAAATGTAGAGCTTAGAGGTCAAAATTTGCATTTACACAGTCAAATTGAATAAATGTGAATGACAGTATAAAAGAAACAAGCTCTTACTTCTTGTTGAATGGTGTACATTTGAGCATTAAATAATCTCTCCATTTGCTTTTCTTGAGCAGGCTCAGATTAGAGCTAACAGTACCACTGTTTCTCAGAAGTGTGGAAAGTGCAAGGAACATGCAACCTCTCTAAGTGAAGTCTTACACAAATGTTAGCAGGAATACTTCAACGTTATGATGGTTGTTGAAAATATAAGAGATGTTCGAGAAAATAGATGTGAAAGCAAAATGATGAGACAGGAAAGGAGTTGTTGAATAGAAGCACCTCTACACAAGCTTGTCCTCCCCTCTGCATGATCCTGTCCCGGCCTTTCAATAACAATGCTTAAACCTAGAAATATCTTTCCCATTTATGCTACAACAAATATTCCCAGGTAACCAGTTGTGACCATGCTTATCACTGGCATTCTTTCTGGCCATTTGCTTCCTGCACTGAAGTGATTGTTAAACATTTTGAATAGCAGTTGAGCATCCCTAATCCGAAAACCTGAAATCCAAACTCTGAAACTCAAGTATCAATGATCAGTTGGTAAAGTCATGCAGGTATTCCAAAAGCTGAAAAAAATCCAAAATCTAAAACGTTTCCAATCCCAAGCATTTTGAACAAGAGGTCTTCAACCTGTATCGCCTTTTTTTTTTTTTTTTTTTTTTTTTTCGGTACTGGGGATTGAACTCAGGGGCATTCTACCTCCAAGCTATACCCCCAACCCTATTTTTTATTCTTTATTTTGAAACCGAGTCTCACTAAGTTGCAGAGTGCCTCACTAGGTAGCTGAGGCTGGCCGCAAACCCGGATCCTCTGGTCTCAGCCTCCCAAATGCTGGGATTACAAGCATGTGCCGCCACGTCCGGCTCTGTATCGCCTTTTATGAAACACTCTGGACTTCACAAGATCATTCATATCCACCATTTCAGATATGTTTCACAGTCACTCTTTCAGGTAGGAATGAAAAGCATCATTGGCTCCTCTTTAAAACTTAATTGGTACCAGATGTGGTAGTGCATGCCTGCAATCCCAATACTTGGAAAACAGGAAGATCACAGGTTTGAGGCCAGCCTCTGCAACATAGTGAGGCCCTCAGCAACTTAAGTAAGACCCTCTTTCAAAATAAAAAAAAAAAAATAAAATAAAACAGGGCTCAAGGGATAGAAACCCCTGGGTTCAATCTTTAGTACTACAAGAAACAAAAACAGAATTGCCTCAGCTCCCTGAGCAGCATGTAGAATCTGACCCTGGCTCCAAAACAATCTAGCAGAATAAACATGTTCATTTTCTATTGCAATGTAACAAGTCCCCATAAACAGAGCAGTTGAAAACAATGCCCATGTATTATATCACAATTGCTGTAGGTTAGAAATCTTGGAATGGTTGTGCAGGGTCTCACAAAGCTGAACTGTGGTTCTCATCTGGAGCTGAGTTCCTCTTCCAAATTTACTCAGAGGGTTTTGGAATTAAAGTAACTTGTGGCTGTGAAATAGGTGAGCTCTTTGGGAGAGCAAAAAAAGACTCTTGGTAAATGGAGATCCAGATCTATGAGCATGACCAGTCATGCTTGTCTCTTTAGTCAGATGAACAAAACCCCCAGCATACTCTTACACCAGACCAACTAGAACAAAAACACAATCAATTTAAATGTCACCAGGTTCCAAGACTTACACAATGCACACACAGCTGATTGATGACTAGACTGCTTGACCAATAAGAAGCATTCTGAACCCCAGATACCAAATGGTTGACATGGGATTTGATTTTCAAAGAAACATCCCTGGGAACCTGCACATTTCTTCCCAGGAATATTATATAAATAATCAGAGGGCTCAATCCTGGATGTGAGTGTGTCAGTCAATTTCTCTTCTCTAAGAAGGGAGGGGCGCATGTACCCTAACTTTGGAGGAGTGTATGTACCTTTGCTAACTTTTGGGGGGAAGTTGGTACTGGGAATTGAACCCAAGGGCATTCTACCTCCAAAGCTATACCTTTCAGCCTTTAAAATTTAGGTGCTGAACTTTTCCCTAAATTGATGAGACTGGCCTTAAATCTTCCACCCTCCTGTCTCATCCTCCCAAGTACTTCAATTACAGGCATGCACCACCATGCCCAGAACTTTTGCTATTCTTTAATATATCTCTGCTTGTACCTCGTTTTCAACCCATACTGAAATTCTTCTCAGCGGTGTAGTCAAGAACCTGCCTGGGCTGATTTGAGTTCTCATTGCCCTCTTGGAGGGACCTCCTGGGACCCCTATCTGGGGACAATTGTAGGACTGAAATTCCTATTTTCTGCTGGCTGTTGGCCAGAGGCCATTTTCAGCTCCCAAAGGCAGCCCTCAGGTTTTCTTGTGGCAGCTGATTTCTTCAACGTGTTAGAAATGAATTTTCATGGGGCCATAAGAAAGAGAGTTGCTCGGCAAGGCGATTTTACTTTTTTGCAAAAATGGTGCTGCCACCTTATGGAGCCTGGTTTGCAAGCACACCTCGTGGAGAGCCCACTGGTGGAGAGCCCACTCAGGTCTTTTATTTCTAACACAATGTTTCTGTTCTGTACTCCTATTGGCGAGAGTGTGGTTTCACAGTCTCATGCAGTTGGCTAGTTGGTCTAGACTAGGATGCCTGGGGAGGGGGGTTGGCATTTGCAATTGCTAACTTTACAAAAGGATGAGCACTTATACATGGTTACCAGTTGGCAGTTTTACAAAGTAGAGTTCAAATTAAGCTAATCCTTTGACAGAAAAGATCTAATTATATTCTCACAATTGGCAGCAGAAGAATTTTCCTAACTACTGCAAAAATCAAGTCTTAAATACTATAGTCACAGCAGCAATCATTTCAACATATTCCCAAGTCTTATCCACACTCAAGGGAAGGGGATTACACAGAACCCAGACCTGGAGCAGTGGGAATCTCGAAGGCCAGAATTCCACCTACTGCAGGGCATGAACCTCCCACTCACAGAGAGCATCAACCTAACTTTCTCAAGCCTCATGGTCCTCAAAATTCAAGCCTAGGAGATGCTGTAAGAAGATGAAGTACTAACATTTGGACAGTATTTGATGCAGGAAGCTCATTCAGTAAATGCTTTCTTCTGCCCTGCCGCTGCACACATGCACCACCTACCACTGCATGCAGGTGCCAGGTGAACCAGTGTTGCTTATGTTCTGATAATCACAGAGCAACATATCACAAACCACCATAGTCAACTTTGGGCATTAACAATGAAACAGGGAAATAAAAAATAAAAGTAAGATGACTAGCTCATCTTACTCCCTCCTTGATGAGGATCTCAATATTAGATTCTTCTCCATGTTATCTAGCCCATTAACTCTAAAAATTCTGTGCAGGAGGTATCCCTCGTCCCATTGAAGAGGTGAGCTGACCGAGGCTCACAAAGGTTGCCTGTGCACCCAGAAGAACATAGTGAATAAGGGGCAGAGCTCATGATGACTGGGAATCTCAGCTTGTAACAGGATATCCCACCAAAGAATCACTGATAAATCAAGAAGTACGTGTGTGTGTGTGTGTGTGTGTGTGTGTGTGTGTGTGTGTATGTGAATGTCTGATTCATGAGGAAGGAATGCAAAGAATTTCCCTTCCCCTCTGGGAGAAGGCTGGGCCCCTTTACCCTCAACAGAGAGTGCACAGATTTTAAAATGTAGGGAAGGGCCATGGATTCCTATTGTGAGAGAAAAGGAGCTAAAAGAATATTTTGTGAATAAAAATAAGAGAGAGAGGGAAAAAAATCAACAGTGGGATCAGTAATGACAATCAATTTCTGCCACCATTTGATGCTAGTTTTAAGGTCCAGAATAATCCTTTGTTGTGTTATCGATGCAATGTTGTTATTTCCATATTTAAAAAAAAAAAAAACTTGAAATCAGAAAAAAAGGTCAACAGTACAAACATTCAATTGTCAATTAAAGAAAAAAATCTTACTAAATAAATGAACCCACTCAGAGGGTTATATGCCCAACTTTAATCTCTAATTGAAAAAAGGTTATATACATTACTCCAAAGCCATCTGAAAGAACAGGGACTTGATAATTGACAAAGCCAAGTTGATGCTACAGAAATAATTCTTAAGTTAGTTTCACTTTCTTTTGTTTGGGCTTTATTTTGAAAAAAAAAAATTCAGATAAGTGTATAATGAATCTATCAGGTTGACGGAAAGGAATTAGCAAGAAAAACAAAGTTTTAAACAAAATGGTTTTTTTTCAATTTTTCAAATTTTAATTATATTTTTGTCTCAGACAATATTCACAATTTTACATTTTACGTTCAATTGCCAATGTAAATAATTGATCTAATCTTTATACATTGTTTAGATTTTTATATTTATTTATTTATTTATTTATTTATTGTGTGTGTGTGTGTGTGTGTGTGTGTGTGTGTGTGTGTGTGTGTATGTGTGTGTGTATTACTGAGGATTGAATCAAGGGACATTCTACCTCTGAGCTACACTCACAGCCCTTATTTAATTAATTAATTTACTTATTGAGACAGGATTTCACTAAGTTGCTGAGGCTGGCCTTGAATCTTCAATTCTCCTGTCTCAACCTTCCTAGTACTGGAATTACAGGTGTGTACTACCATGCCTGGCTTTATTTATTTATTTTTACTAAGGACTAAACACAGGGACATTCTACCTCCAAGGTACATCCCAAGCCCTTTTTATTAATTTTTGTTTTTAAACAGGGTCTTGCTAAATTGCTGAGACTGGCCTTGAACCTGTGATCCTTCTGTTTCAGTTTCCCAAGTACTTGACTCCTACCATATTTGGCTTAGATTTTTTTTTTAGTTAAAATTCTATAATAGTTTTCTTTTCATATATACACACATTTAAATTTTTAAATTAAAAATTATAATTGTATGTATTTGTAGTACAGTGTGATGTTTCGATATATGTCATATATAGTATAATGATTTCTTTAGTTAAGCAATTTGTGTGTGTGTGTGTGTGTGTGTGTGTGTGTGTGTGTGTGTGTGTGTGTTACTGGGGACTGAACCCAGGGCCCTTGTACCTCTGAGGTAGAAGTCCTATTTTATATTTTATTTGGAAACAGGGTCTCACTAAGTTGAAGAAGATCTCATTAAGTTGCTGAGGATGGCCTCAAATCTGTGATCCTCCCATCTTAGCCTCTCAAGTACTGGGATTATAGGCACATGCCACCATACTGGCTTAGTAAAGCAATTTTCTGAAAATGAAGAAAAGGAGAAAGTGAGCACAGTAGTATTGAAGTGGACACAGGTCATGCTAAAATTATAGCCATTTATACTCAAAATGAAAGAAAGGCAAGGTGAATTGGAAATGGTTTTGTGTGTTTTATTTAAGTAAAAAACTGTATCTCTCTAGCAACAGAAGTCATGCAAAAAGGAAAAGCAAAAAAAAAAAAATTTTTTTTTCAAAGAACTCAAAGTTATGGAATAAGAGATGGAAAGCTTTGAAGCTGAAGGTATTAAATTTAATAACATTTAATTTTCTTCTAAGAAACTATTTGGAGATAGATTATGACTATCTCTTCATCATTTCACCAACTGGTGGACGATCAGAAAGAGTGTTCAGCATCTGGCTCATTTAAGTTACATCTAGAGATGATTTAGCTCTGAAGAATAGTGACTATGTTGGATCTAAAAAGGTTTTCATAGCCTGAAATGAGAATTCAATTCTAATGAAATAAAGCTTAAAATCCTTTGCTTAGTTGCAAATATCTAACTCTCTAATTATGAAACAGGGCAGACACATGAGTTAGCCACACTATGCAGTGGGCAGAGACTGTATTTGCCTGTCTATTTTCATTTTCCCTTCTTCCTTAATAATAAAATATGGATTTTATTTGGAATAGCAATATGCCTAGCTAAAACTGTATTTTTTAGCCTCCCGTGGAAAAAGGTTTGGCCAATGTGATATCAATGGAATTTTATGAAAATCCTTTTTAGGATAGTTACTTAAAAGGTAATGACTCTTCCAGGTGGCTCTTGTCTGTAATCACAGTACCTGGGAGGCTGAGATAAGGAGGATGGCAGGCTGGAGGCTAATGAGACCAATAAGACCCTGTTCAAAAAGAAAAATTAAAAGTGCTGGGGGTATAACTCAGAGGTAGAATGCCCCTGTGCTCAGAGGAAGATGCCCCAGTTCAACCAAAAAAAAAAAAAAAAAAAAAAAAGAAAAGAAAAAGATAATAACTCAATGACTCATCTGGGAGGGGTATCTCCTTTGCTCTTGCCCTGTTCCTTCTTCCTGCCTGGAACATTGCAGCCATATGGTGTCGCTAATGATGGACATGAGGAAGGGTGGCAGAGTAATAAGACAAGGGAACATTGAATCCCTACTGACATCATGGAGGCTCTTTCTTTACCAGCTCTGGACTGTTTTCCCAGAATACTTCCTCTCCATTGAAAGAACAAGCCCTTAACCAGTTATTACTCTGGTCAGGTTTCTGTTAGTGGCAGAACTCAATTTCTGATAACAGTCAGCAACACAGTGTGATTATGAAAAGGGACCACGTGAGCTGAGTCTTCATTCATAGATGTCCCTGGGTCAGGGTGAACAGAGCAAGACAACCCACAGAACGATTACAACAAAATCTGACTGATGCCAGAATTTCCTGCCATAGCCACCACCTCCTCCTCCAAAAAAAAAAAATATATTCTTTAAGGTCCTCAAGAAAAAATGTTATTGGACAGATTTGGGGAAATCTAAAGGTGTGTTTGGAGTGTAGAGGCAGAAAAAGCTGGCCTGGGAGGAGGGAGATCCTACAAGCCTGAGAAGGTAAAGGAAGGAATTTTGCATTTCTCCATTTGTAAAACTACAGTACCTCCTCCACATTGAAAAAGGACATGAGGTTCTCAGAGTACATTGCACTTCCCAACTTCTCTTCCATAAAGATGCAGGATCAACTATGTTTGGGTGAATGGAATATAAGCCTAACGCAGCTTCTGGGCACATTTCCCAAGGGACAGCTCAGTCAAGATCACCCTTCTCTCCTTCCTCTATCCTGCTGCTTAGAACTTGAGTGCTACCACTCAGGCCTTGTCACAGAATCCATGCACAGAAGAGCAACAAACTGGATGGAGCCTGAGTCTGTGGTATTAGAGAGACTCTACTAGATAAAGTCAGCCTACCTGAAATTTTACACAGAGAAATGTGCTTCCCTCTTGTTTAAACGCTGATGGTTAGGTTTTGGGTCACTTGTAGCAAAACCTAACAAGTACAGAGATTTGAGGAAATTTGCAATTACATCAGAGTGTTGCAGGAGCTGACTCTGCTTAACCTGCAGGAGAGACCACTCTGAGGAAAAAGGTGACTCTTCTTTAAAATCTGAATCTTTTTGCAGAAGGGAGATAAGTCTTGTCTTATGTGGCTCCAGGGGGCAAATCCAGCACCATGGAAGAAAACTCTAGGAAGACAGATGTGGGCAAACTATTGGATGAACTCACTTCTTAAGAGTCTCACATTTAGTCCAAGAATCCCTTGGACTATAAGCTCAGTGAGGGCAGGAACAGCATCTCCCACCACTTGTGCCTGGCCCCTTGTAGGTGAAGGTTTGTGGACAAAGCCCAACTGGAAAGTGCAGTGAGGGGCCTTCATAGGTCCAGAGCCACCCTTAAGGAGACCCCCTTTCATGGCAGCAAGCATAATTTTGAGACAGAATAGGGAGGGCCCTGATTCTCCAAGCCAGGTTTTCAAGCCTTACAAGCTGCTTTCAAAACATTGTTTTCACCAATGAGGATGGTTCAGGAGCTGCTAACTCTTCTGCTGGAACAACATGCTTGAACTTGACTATAAGAAAACCCTCCTGGGGTGGCAGTACTGAGCACACCCACCACCTTTCTGAGCCTAAATATGAACTGAGTAAACCCCTCTGCCTAAAGCAAAGCTCTGACAGGTGGTGTCCAAGAAATCCCGAGATCACTAGCAACAGCTGACTGTGGGCCTGTGATAACCAACTTTTTTTTTTTTTTAATGTATACAAGCTTTGTTCCTAGGGTCCTGTCGGAACACAAAATGCTCCAATAAAGCCTTGTTTGGATGGTATTGCCTGCCTCTGTGTGATTTCTGTCTCTAGTTGGGGGAAAAAAAAAAAAAAAAAAAAAAAACCTTTGATGAGCTGGTAACACTAAGAGCTGGGAACATTAAAAGCTGGTAACATCCTAGTGAGGAGTAGTGGCAAGCCTATAATCCCAGTACTTGGGAGGCTGAGATAGGAGGATCACAGGTTTGAGGACAGCCTCAGCAATTTTAGCAAGACTGTTTCAAAATAAAAGTAAATAAGTAAAAAGGGTTAGGAGATAGATAAAATGTCCCTGAGTTTTATCCCAAATACCCCCCGCCCCCGATACATAAAAAATAAACTAGGGCTGAGGGCATAGCTCAGAAGTAGAACTCCCCTGGGCTCAGTTCTCAGTAACACACACACACACACACACACACACACACACACACACACACACACGGTAATATACATTAAAAAGAGCAATACATTGCCTACCCATGATTTCTACCCCAAATTAAGCAAAAGAACTCCAAGCTGACTGTTAACAGCTCCATTGCTATTTGAATTCAGTCCTTTTTCTTGTTTGGAAAAGTCAAAGAGAAATCTACTTAAAGAAAGGAGTGCTGGAAAGAGTGGGCATTATCATATAATAGAAGAAGGTATGGGGTGGTGATGAACCCAGCAAAGAGAAAGGGAAGTACTCCCATTTGCCCCTTCCAATGTGCATCTACATATGTGAAAATACCTAAGGAGAAGCACACAAGGAAATATGGTTTAAGGCCTTCACCACCACAGCTTTCAGATATGTAGACATTTCAGCCACATTTCAAACCATGCCATCTTGATCCCATTCAGAAAATTTGAACTTTGGGAGAAAAACTATATCAGATGTTTTGCTCACAATCAATTTTCTTTGTATTCCTTTTATCCTCAAAGCTAATTCAGGTGTGCCCTGCTTTATGAGAGCCAAATTCAGTATCAGAAAACCCAAACTTGACAACATATAAATTAGGGAGTGAAAATTTACATTACAAAAAGATTCTGAATGCTAACTTCCTGGGAGACGGGCAAATGTGCTGTAACTAAAGCCACCTCCTTTGAATAAAATTGAAATAGCTCTGAAATTATGTTATAAACCAATGGGAAAATAATATTTTAAGGACATAAGTTTACTTGAGACATCCTTGTGATGAGGATGTTCAGTGCTAAACATCTGTGATTAGATGTGCCTGCAATCTAGCAGTGAGGGAAAAAACATCTTTGACACACAGTCCTATTGCACAAAAAGAATTTCCTGTGTTATATTGGAGGATATTATTTTAAATAAAATTGACTTAAGGAAAAATAATCACAGAAACAATTCTGTGTTTTCCATGATGCTTTTACATAAGGAGTCCTTTGAATCAGTTGTTTGGTCCTAGGGCACTCATTCGTTCATTTAGCAAAGATTACGTAAAGCTACTATTCTCTTTGAGAATAGAGTGATTTGGCTGGCGCATGGTCCTCTGCACCAGTCGCCACCAGGTTCCATGGGACTTGGAAGAGCAATCACAGTTCCTCAGGGGCTTCATTTCATTCTGCAGCAGCCATGTCAGCTATTGATTATGAGAGAGGTTGCCTTTGGACTTTGCTTGGCTTCAGTAGAATTTAGGAAGGAACATGGAGGAATAGCAATTTTTTTTTTTTCTTACTTAGGTGTATGATCTTATAGATAAGAGAGGATAGACGCATCCAAAAGCTACTGTAGCCTGAAGAATAGAAAATGACTATATAAAACTCTCTAAGAGAGCTAGGGTTGTAGTTCACTAGTAGAGCACTTGCCTAGCATGCCCTGGGTATAATCCCTAGTACCACATACATTCTCTCTCTCTCTCTCTATCTCAGAAACTTTTCTTCCATTAGGTTAGATACGGAGACTGGCAATCATTATTTCTTGATTATCTCCTATGCATTGGCCATTGTCCCAGAAACACTTATAAAATGTTTTTCTGCAAGATATCCCTGATATGAATAACACCCCATTCTTACAGACAAAGAAACTGGATCTTAATTTAAAACAAATATGTGAGGTGTCAGAACAAGAGGATGGCAGAACCAGGTTGGGAACTCTGGTACGTTTCATGCTCAAGCCTGTGTCCTTTCTCTGAAGCTAAAACTGTAGGGGAAAAAAAAATCTGCTTTCTTCTCCATAGTTCTAGAAGCCAGAGCCAGCTGGAGGACACCATGTCTTTTCTTGTTTCCAGTCCAGTGAGTATTTCTCTAGAATGAGATCTTCAGACTGAGGCCCGGCTGCTGCACAGTGTGTAGACAAATGGGAGTCGCTGGAAGAAAGGAAACCTTTGCTCATGGAAGTATGGGAAGGAGAGTCAGAGCCCCTGTTCCCCTAGCAAGCCCTGCTCTGGGTGGCTTCCTGCAGGGAACAGGGGCTGAACACATGGGGACACCCAGGGGTGCAGCAGGGTAAGGAGTAAGTAGGTTCTGGCCTAGGTGGAAATGGGGAGGTAAAAAAAAATGGCCTTAACCAGGAGAAGAAGTAACTTGGTCTGATTTGTGGCTTTAGAAAGAGAAACTGAGCTTGTATTGACCACCTTTCCCCTTCATTTTATTGTTGGGAGCTACATAGCTATAAGAAGACGGTATGTTAATATCACTTTATTATATAAAATTTACAGGGCCTTGTCGCCTTTTTGGGGAAGGGGTTATGATGACCAAATGCTGACTGTGGCTGCGTTGCTAAGTGTCTAATTCAGAAGCCAACTTGCTGATACAGGAACCATTGGTCAACATCAGTTTATCAGAGAAATATACATTTTGCACCTATTTGTATATCTGCCATACTTATTTGTCTTATTTCTCACTTGGTCTGGAATGTAAGTGAGAGAAAGTAGGTGTGTTATTAATTGAGCCCCCTGAAATTTCAACAATGTGAATAGGAAGAAGCAGGATCAGGGAGACTTAATAGCTTAGATGCAGCAGGCAGGAAAAATTGGTACCCACACAACTGAGTTGTGATGCTGGGAAGAGACATGTAAGGAGAAGAAGCAGCAAGTGTGCAGCCAGTTTCACTGGAAACTCCTCTGTTGGATAGACTGATTCTGCCTGAAGAACCATCCCCAAGTCAGCCAAGCAGGAATCAGGCTCAGCCTAGACAAAAAAAGGGAGGGAATCGCAGATCAGCCCAACTTTGCTCCAAACCCAAGGGGGTATGCTCTTTTCTTTTCAAATTCACTTTCCTCTGCTACCTACCATCAGAAGGCCAAGTACAAGAATACAATTCAGTTTCTTTCTGTCCTGGGTTTTTAGCATGAGGACCAGAATGTGAACTCTACACGGGGGCCAATCCAACAGGATGTTATTACAAAGGGATTTGCATTCACAGCACCAGCTACCAACTATTTGGAACCATCTGTGGGTACAAAATAAGATGGCCTAAGGGAAAATAGCTGGTTCAGTGATTAAGGATCCGATTTTCTCTTCTCGGGACAATAGACCAAGGAAGAAAAAGAAAACCCTGCCTTAGCTTTAGACCAACAAAATAGTTTTGTTTGTTTGTTTGTTTGTTTGTGGTACTGGGGATTGAACCCAGGGGCATTCTACCTCTGAGCTATACCCTCAGCCCAATTTTATGTTTTATTTTGAAACAGAGTCTCACTAAGTTGTGGAGGGCCTCACTAAGTAGCTGAGGCTGGCTGAGAACCTGTGATCCTCTTGTCTCAGCTTCCCAAGTACTGGGATTACAAGAATGAGCCACCACACCTGGCTTAAATAGTTTCTTCTTAGCCAATATATTACTCACATACACACATATTATTTTTAAATATATATATATAAATAATTTTTATTCATTGTAAAAAAAAGAATAGGGAGAAAGAGGAAGATGAGGAGGAGGAGGAGGTAGAGGAGGAGGAGGAGGAAAAAGGAATCCAAAGCATTGGTCAGGATCATTTTCATCTGTAGCAATAAGTCTAGAGGAACCAATGGGAGGGTGGTACAGCAGCTCTATGATGCCTTCAGGACCCAGGTTCTTTGTTTTTTTGCACTTTACCATATTTTTGAAACATTGGCCTCATGGTCACAAAATGGCCTCATATTCTTGTGAAGTAGGGAGGAGGGAAGCAGAAGAGGGCTGAGACTGTATTAGAAAAGTAGAAGCTTTTCCAAAACCCCTCACTTTAATTCTCATGATCACTACCTGCAAAGAGCTCAGGAAAGTCGGTATTTGGGGCTGGGTTCATGACTCCCCTCAATGAAATCAGGATTTTGTTGGTAAGAAGGAGGAGAAAATGGCTATTGGGTAAGAAAGAGTATATATATTATATATGTAATATATATATATATATATATATATATATATATACATATATATACATATACACATATGCTCTGTGTGTACTCTTTTGCAGCTTACTCTTTTCTCTCCTCTTTTATCTTTTTTTGGTCCTGGGGATTGAATCCAGAGACATTCTACCTCTGGGTTAATCCCACAAGCCTTTTTAATTTTTATTTTGAAACAGGGCTCACTAAGTTGCTGAAGTTGGCCTCAAACTTGTGGTCTTCCTGCCTCAGTCTCCCAAGTACTGGGATTACAGGCATGCACCACCATGCCCAGCATCTGTTTTTTTCTTGTAATGATGTGATATCAGTTGCTTTGACAACAGATGGAAATAACTGCATCTTAGCCACACAGCATGGCTTCCTTGGCTCATATTTATAGTATGTCAAATAGGGCTGGAGATGCTGGGGTAGACACTGTATGATGCACACAAAGTCTCAGCCCTCATGGACCCCATATTCTAGTGGGAGAAGACAATGAACAAGTAAATGAGTTAAAAAAATATATATATATATATATATATATCAGTTGGTGAGAAGCATTAAGCAGAAAAAGAAAATACAACCCTGGAAGACTGGATCTGGGTTTTGTGTTAGAGACACAACAGTCGGGGAAGGCTCCATTGAAAGTGCCAAGTACACCTTTTGTGCATTTCTTGAAATTTTTCTTTGCATGAACAGCACAGGCAAAGGGCCTGAGGTGAGAGCATACATACTATGTTTGCTAAATAGTACAAGGTTCTTTGGAACTAGGTCTGGGTTTACAAGATGGGAATATTAAGAGACATGACAAAAAGATAGAGTTAGATGGAAAGTTCCAGATGGAATCAAAAGAGCTTTTTTATTTTTCTTTTTACCTGCATTAATTACTGTGTTGGAGATTCAAGTTCTTCACAGTGTTTTTATAAGTAACCTTTTTAATGGTCCAGGCCACTGAAAAAAATCCATTGGTGCTTACATAAAAATCATAATTGGTTAGTTTATTATTTGGGGAGAAAAATTAAAGCACAACGCACCTTCTTTTAAAATGATGAATGAGAAAGTGATACCAAAAATCTAACATCATTTGCAAACAAAACAAAAATCTAAATCTAAATATGCTTAATTAATCCAGGCATGGTGGTACATGCTTGCAATCCCAGTACTTGGGAGGCTGAGATCGGAGGATAGGAGTTCCTGGCCAGCCTCTGCTACTTACTGAGGCCCTCCACAACCTAGTGAGACCCTGTTTCAAAATAAAGAATAAAAAATAGTACTGGGGAGCCGGGCATGATGGCGCACGCTTGTAATCCCAGCATTTGGGAGGCTGAGACTGGAGGATCCGGGTTCACGGCCAGCCTCAGCTATCTAGTGAGGCCCTCCACAACTTAGTGAGAACCGGTTTCAAAATAAAGAATAAAAAATAGGGCTGAGGGTATAGCTCGGAGGTAGAATGCCCGAGTTCAATCCCCAGTACCACAAAAAATAAATAAATAAATAAAAATAGGACTGGGGGGCGTAGCCTGGAGGTAGAATGTCCCTGGGTTCAATCCCCAGTACCACACACACACACACACACACACACACACACACACACACACACAAATATATATATTTGTGCTTAATTATCTTAATATGGTCCAAAGAGGAAAATAGTTCTCTCTTGCTTCAGCCTCCGTGGTGTGAACACAGCCCCTGTGCTCTCCCTCCTCCATGCCTTGAGATCCATGGCCCTCAGCTTCACATGGACAGAGCCCGAAACAGTGAGAACTATGATCTCAAAACACTGGGTGTTATACTTTTGTTAAACATTAAGAAGGCCGGCAGCCAGCCACAGAGGGAAGATGGTGCTGAAGGCCATCGGCATGGAAGATGGGCAGCTCTCGGACTTGGATTCCAACATAACAGTTGCACCCAGCAACAGGCTACTGCAAAGGCCGTTCTGGGTTGGGACAGTGCTGTGAGGACCTTTGAGAGTACTGCAAGAGCATGTGCACCAGTGTCACATTATTGGACTATTAACAGTGCGAATTCAAGTGAAGGGAGTTTTTTTCTGATTCAGATGATGACAACTCTCTTTGGAAAAGCCAGCCACAGGAATGTCTTAACCCTCTTCCCAAACCAGAGCCTTTGCAGTTTGGCCAGAGCAGTCAGAAGCCACCTGTTACTGCAGGAAAGAAGGTTAACAAATCTAGGGTGCTGTGCTGCAGGAGCAGCATCAAGATGCAGTAGCATCTTCTGGGATGTCCAAGATGGCTTCCTTAGTTATACATATGGGGCCCACTCTGGGATACTTGGTGGATGGAATCTTTCTCCTTCTCTCCCTCTCTCCCTCTCCCCCTGCTCTCCACATATACTCAGCCTCTCCACTTGGCTAGTTTGGGATCCACAAAACATGGTAGTCTTAGGTTAGTTTAAACCGTTACATGGTGGCTGGTTCTCAAGAGATCAGAGTGGCAGTTGTCTGTCCTCTTACAGGACGGGCCTGGAACTGCTGCAGTGCTACTTCTGCCCTACTCTGCTGGCCAGAGCAGTCATAGGTCAGCCCAAATCAAGGGGAGGGAATATAGACCCTACCTCTCAATGGAAGGTGTATCAAAGAATTTGGAGACATTTTAAATTTACCACACTACCCAAGGATGAAATGGACAGATTCCTAGCTTTTGTGAGGTCCATGGACATGTTGTACAATGACAAGCAGAACCAGAGTTGGGGGTCATTCTGGCTTATAGCCCTGAAAAGTCTTTTTCAACCCTTTAGCTATATCTCATATGTAGTTTAATCTCTCTCTAGACCTTGAAGCCACCCTTAGTAGATAATAAATTACAGACCTCCTATATAATCTTTAGAAAAGTAATTATCCTGCAAATCTTTGTTGTTTTGTTTTGTTTGCTCTTTCTTAGTGATATGCTACCTTTTGTTTTTGCTTTTAGAGTAAGTTCATATGTGTGCCTTTGTAAATGATAACCTATCAAAGGTTAAAGTTTACACCAGCAAAGTCTAAAAGAATGTTGATTGTATTTTGTTTTTTAACTACATGTACACTTCCTGAAAGGAGTGCAGTTTGATCAAATAGTACTGAGAGGCTGGCTCTGTTCTGGGTACTTATTTGCAAGGCTGCATTAGCTAATTCCCTCCAGACTTCAGAATTCATGTCATCTGGATTCGCTGATTTGTGTATGTTCAGATTTTTTCAAGTATTCCTTCACCTGCGTTGACAGAGCATATATTTGACAGGATAATATTAAAAAATATAAGATGGCAAGCAGATGCTCAGAGTCTTGACTGGAAAGAGATCTTGTTGAAAATGGTTTGTGAACGCAGACCATGCTTTTGTTTACAGCAATGTCCTTTTAAATATTTGGTTTGATCACCAGTGGAGGTCTTGAAAGAGACCAATGCCTGCAAAATATGTTAGCCGATATCCTCTACCTGAAATAATGGTTCCCTTAAAAGAAGAAAAGAAAGAAAGAAAAAAAAAAAAGAGGTAAAGCACTTTACTGTACTCCTTGCTGCCAGATGTTTGTATTGCTACCTAAATCATGGAGGTGAAAAACCTTTTTCCTGATCTCCTCTTCCTGATGCAGCTCTTTTTTCAGTGAAGACAGACATGGAATTCCATACAGTGAAAATGAGAAGAGGCAAAAGAAAAGAAAAATGGAAAGACAAAGACTCATACCAGGGAAAGTTTCTGAGTATCTCAACTTCAGTTCCCTTGTGTGAGGAAGACAGGTTGATGAGAAGTCCCAGCTTTGCACCCACACTAAGAAACCTAACACTTTTCAATTTGAGGAACAGAAAGTTCTCAAGCCGGGCGTGCTGGCGCATGCTTGTAATCCCAGCATTTGGGAGGGTGAGACAGGAGGATCCGGGTTCAAGGCCAGCCTCAGCTGCCTAGTTAGGCACTCTGCAACTTAGTGAGACCCTGTTTCAAAATAAAGAATAAAAAATAGGACTGGGGCTGTATAGCTCGGAGGTAGAATGCCCCTGAGTTCAATCCCCAGTACCTCAAAAAAAAAAAAAAAAAAGTTCTATTTAAAACCCTGACACCTTGTACAAGTTGAAAAGAGAAATTTAATAGAGAAATATTCCAGGTTTTTTTCTATAAAGACTTTTCTTTAGTGGATGCCTGTATCCTGGTAACAGAAAAAAAAATTGTACATCAGTATTTTGGCAGTGACACTGCCTTTCATTCTTCAGAGTTAATTCTACTACCCTCTTGCCATCAGTCTCTGCCTGTCACCACTGAAAATGTTAGGGAAGATGGGCTCACCCAATGCCATGGTGCTGTCAGATCCAAGGCCATTACTCTAGTACACTGACTAAGGTACACTGACTGAGTAACATCAACAAAGCAAGCATGGAAATTGCTGATATCTATTATCAGTCATTTGCTGCTGAGTATTTGGAAAAGATTAAGTATTTGGGGGGGGGGTAGATCTTCTATCTTTAATACACACAAACCCATTATCTTCTCTGTGTCACATCAGGCTATACACTCATATGCAAGAGCACCCACCAAACACGAATGGCTCTGTGCCATTTTATCTCCTCAGGAATCTTTCATCCATTTATTTACAGTCATAAGCATTTTTATTCATTATTTTTACCTATGCTCTTTTACCCTCTCCCTTCCTTTTATACATAGCCAAGTTCTTTTCTCTTTCACTTTCTAGCTCATACTTTTACTAGGAGTAATGACTAAGTCATTTTATTTATTTATTTTTGCATCGCTGGGAATTGAACCAGGGATACTCTACCACTGAGCTACACCCCCAGCTCTTTTCATTTTTTTTCTATTTTTTGATTTGAGGGTCTTGCTAAGATTCCCAGGCTGGCCTCACACTTGTGATCCTCCTGCCTAGGTCTCCCAAGCAACTGGGATTACAGGTGGCATCACCTCCCCCAGCATGACTAAACCAATTTAGTGGTAGAAAGGGAACCTTGTTTTTAGTGCTATCACACTGAAATGTTCAATGACTAAAAAAATCCTTCACATTTTCCAAAAAAGATATTTTAAGAGATTGTTCTTTTTTTCTTTACATGGAGGCAACAATTTATTATTATAAAGCTATAGGTCTGGGCTAGGTAGAGTCACAGAGTCCTATAATCCTGGTACTTGGGAGGCTGAGACAGGAGGATCTCAGGTTCAAAGCCAGCCTTAGCAACTTACCGAGGCTCTCAGCAACCTAGTGAGACCCTGTTTCAAAACAAAAAATTAAAAAAAAAACAACTGGGGGTATATCTTGGAAGTAGAACATCCCTAGGTTCAAACTCCAGTACCTCAAAGAAAAGAAAGAAAAAAAGCTATAAGTCTGGCAAATGTGGCAGAAGTTTCATCGACCTTCTTCCAGATGAGACTGCTTTCAGAAATCCAGATAAGTGGATCTTCTCTTGAGGGAGGGAAAATTACTTTCATAAGAGGTAGACCAGTGTGTAGAAAATTAGTCAAATAGTCATTGACTATAAAGTCAAAGTCATCAGAAACCCATTTTGCCAAAAGACTAATTTTTTAGTATTATTGATTCACCAATAACGTATTGCTGTGTAGTTCTTAGCACAATTGCTTAAAAACATTTCAAACTTAAAATACCTGGGCATCTTCACACATGTGTGTTCACGTACCCATTATATCAATGCAGGTACTCACTGTCACATGCACCTCTCCCCATTCATGGATGATAGAGCTCCTTTCTTTCTGGATCAAGAATCTGTAAATTACAGGAAGTAGGAAAAGCAATAGACTGGGTTGCAGATAAAAACTCTGCATATTACTTTTTTAAATCATTGAGTTGGTGACATGCTTGAATTTTTTAAAAATCCAAGGAATCTTCCTTTTCCAAAGTAAGCTGTATATTGAGCAGCCTCACTGAAACACAAGTTTCTGTTTCTTTATTACCTGTTAGAAAAAAAATTAGGAATCATTGACTATATAGTTCATTGAGCCAATTAATCTATTGATAAATTGCTATAGCTGACATGAACTTTAGTAGATTCATGTAGAACTATTACCTAAGTTCTCTTAAACAATTCCAGAACTCACTTTTCTTCCTCAAATTTTCTTGCCTAAGTTCATTATTCTTTTTTTTTTTAATCCTCAGTAGACATGCTGATGAGATGATTTAAATAGTGGAGTCATTCATCAATAAATACTTAAGTATTTAACAAAATATTTTATTATATACTTACAGGTGAAGAAAAGGGGAAATTCTAAAGAAATGGATGCTGAAAATTCTTCTTTGTGATGAATCAGAAGACAGAATAGTCATATACTGTTCGGTGTGAACAATTAGGAAAGATTCTATCTAGGAGTTCACAATGGCACTGGGCAATTTAATTTGCAGACTGTTCTGCCCTCCTGCTGAATCCTGCCCACAATTAATTCTCAAAGTCCACGCATGAAACAAATATTTTTTGTCTAGAATTATGTCTTTTTTTTCCTTGCAAGATAAGACCCTTTCCCATTTCCAAATCAGGAAAGGCCAGCCTCAGCAACTGAGCAGGACTCTTAGCAACCTACTGGGTGTTTCTCTTCCCATGAAAATAACCCTAAACCCTCATGTATTTTTACACTTTCTGTTGTGTGACTCACACATGTTATGATTTTAAATTAAACAGGAAAAAACATTTGAATCTCATAATTTTCTAGCATAGATGCTGGAAAATATACCAAATTAATATTTTAGTATATGTATGCATTATGTATTTGTAGATGATGGTTTTAAGCAATCCGCCAGGGATCAGATGTCTTTAAACATCTACTTTTGAAATCCTTCTCGTATCCAGAGAGAGTCTGGCCCAAGTTAAAAGGCCAAGTGACTCACCAGTCAGCCAAATGAAGATCTACAGAGAATACAGGAGGCTGAAAAAAACAGTGATTTAAAAAGCTGTGTTCTCTAATTAAAATGCAGTCAAAGTTCACGGGGATGCCAAAAGGAATCCAGCCGGCATTAGGTCCCAAGGTTTTGGGCCTCTGACATTATATATATTTTTTCAGACATGCATCTTAATTACTTGGAAATACTTTTAAAAATAATCCAAACATTACAACAGGTCCTGAGGCATGGGGAGAGAATCCAAGAACCAAGCAGTGCCGTCCTCCAGGGGAGTGACCACATTTCCTCTATTGTTTCATGTAGCGGTGTGCATAAGGTTGATGATCAATAAATAAATTAATAAAACATTCACATAATTACAGGCTTCCATGACTGGAGGGAATTTTCACAAAAGATATGAATAATATTTTACAAACACCGACAGGCAAAATGGTACAATTATGTAGATAGATTTCTCTCCAAGACTTGTTGATGTTCATATAATGAGACATGGCCCACTTCCATGTATTCAGCCTTAACTGTCTTTAGAGACTACTCAAGGTTTAACTAATGTGCTGGATGTGGGGTTTGGTCTATTTGAGTATCAGCATAGTAAGAATTAACAAAACAGAAATGCCTGTTTTTAACATACCCATTGCACTCCAAGATTTGCGAGAAGCCCACATCTGCTGTCCTATGCTTTATTTATGAGGAAAAAAAAAAAAACATATATAATGCTGCGTTTTTAAGTCCTTGAAATGCAGGGTTGGAAGAGGCTATAAAAATGGTCTAGTCCAGCCATCCAAGTCTAAATTCCTCCACATTCAAGTCTAGACACAGAGATGCAGTGCTGGACTGCAGCATAGATATATTTTTGGTCTGCCTAGAGCAAGGGTTAGCAAACTATTTCAGCAAAGGGTCAGAAAGTAAATATTTCTGGTTTTGTGGGTCATACTGTCTTCATTGCAACTGCTTCACTCTATCTTTATAGTGTGAAAATAGCCACAGACAACATGCAAAAGATTGAGCATGGCTGTGTTCCATTAAAACTCTATTTGCAAAAACAGGCCATGGGTTAGATTCAGTCAACCTCTGGTGGAAAGAATTTTGCTAAGAAGCATGGAGCATCAAGACGAGTGGGGGCAGGGAAGCTTAAGAAGATGAGCAAAATACTCATGATGATTACCAGTAAAAGCTATTCTCAGCTTCTCAATCCAGAAGATTCGAGTTTCGAAATAAATTTGGCTTTTCACTAAATACTTCTGTTGGGTTGTGTTAAATAAAAATCAACTTTCCCTCCCTCTCCTGTTTCCCTCTTGCCAACCTAAAATATGGGTAAAAGAGAGAAGCTAAACTAGGACTTAGTAGTGAATGCCTATAATACCAGTACTTGGGAGGCTGAGACTGGAGGATCACAGGTTTGAGGTCAGCTTCAGCAAATTAGTGAGGGGTCCTCAGCAACTTAGTGAGATCCTGTTTCAAGACAAAAAATAAAATAAAATAGGGCTGGGAGTGTAGTTCAGAGGTAGAATGCCACTGGGTTCAATTTCCAGAGAAGGAGAGAGAGAGAGAGAGAGAGATATTAACAGACATCTAAGCAATCATCAACAAGTATTCCAGATATTTTTAAGGATGATATTATTTTTAAAAAATTATATACACTGGTTGATAAGGCAAGAATTTCATAACTTTGTCTTAAGTGGATGGTACCTAGTCACAGGAAAAAAAAAAAAAAAAGATGATCCAGAAACACAGGATCAGAGAGTGAAGGCAATTCTGGACTCCAAATGCAAAATCACACTGTGAAGCTGGTTTTGAAAAAAAAGGTAGTATGGCCACATATAAAGCATATAGGCTTTGGAGTCAAAACCATCTGGATTTAAATGGCTCCTGCAACTTTGTAATTCTGAGACACTGGGCATGTTTCTTAACTTTCTTGAGCCTATAGTACCTTGTCTATAAAATGGAGACAATAATCATTTTTCAGGATCATTATGAATGTTACATTAGGTAAAGTCTGAAAAATATGTAGCACCATGCCTGGCAAACCAGAAGCCCTGACATTGAAGACAATGAATGCTCTTCTATAAAATTTTGCCAAGGATTGCCATTTGGAAAAATCTGCAACCTGGGCCACAAAAGCTGGAATTTAAAGGAAATGGTTTCCTTCCATATTCCCAGGGGAAAATGTCAATTGCTTCCACCTTGCTAAGTAACTGTTATGATCAAATGCTTAGTGAAAGGCCTGAGACTTAGCACAGAAGTTACCTGTGGCTCCCACTGTTACTTTCTCTACAACTCTTTGGCTCCTCGTGTTTGGCGCCAGACTGAGTTACTTGGGTTCTCCCTCAAGAGAAAACTCATGGACCCAGTACGTAGAGATTCCAGAATAAATTCTAGTTATATGGTAACCAGGTCTTCCAACGATTAGCAATGAGAGAAGTCCAACTTGTTTCCCTTTGAAGGCAGCCCTAAGACCACCCAGGAGATTGCCATGCTGGAGAGGGTAGCAGCATGTTTATGTAGGAATGTGAGCTGCAGAGAACATGAAGCACCTGTGCTCTGTGGTCTTCACAGCCCCAATTAGCTTCTGGAAAGAATTCAGGGTAAAAATCCTTAATGGGATGCCCCAGAAAGTGCCTCGATCTGTAGCACTAAAATAATTTCTTTAGCTCTGCTAACTATGCATAAAACATGCTCACTCATAACTACTTGGTTACCCAAGTGAGTCCCATAAAAGAAATCTTTGACATTCAGAAAGGAGACTTGACTTCTTTATAATGAGAACTTAAAGCATTTGTACAGCCGGGCGTAGTGGCGCATGCTTGTAATCCCAGCATTCCGGAGGCTGAGACCGGAGGATCCGGGTTCGCGGCCAGCCTCAGCTACCTAGTGAGGCACTCCGCAACTTAGTGAGACTCGGTTTCAAAATAAAGAATAAAAAAATAGGGCTAGGGGTGTAGCTCGGAGGTAGAATGCCCCTGAGTTCAATCCCTAGTACCGCAAAAAAAAAAAACAAAAACAAAAAAACTGAGATGTGAAGATAGACAAGTGGCCAATGATGACAGCAGAACACAAGGACCATGACAGAGAAATGAACAAAGGTGAGGCACCTAACTTAGCAGGTGACACTCAGAAAAGGGTTCATGTAGCAGTTGATACTGGACCTCAAAGGATCAGTTAATATAAGTTAGTTGGATGGAGGCAGAGGCTCCCATGCAAAGGAACAGAACAAAGAAACATATACAAAGGTACAGGGCCATAGAAATGAAGTAACACCTCAGCCAGTCTAGAAGATTGTCATTAGTGGTGGGTCACAGAGCTTAGTCACAGAACCCTGTCCCATTCATTGTTGTAAAAAATGTGCATCAGCTAGGTGTAGTGTCACACACCTGTAGTCCCAGTATTTGGGAGGCTAAGGTAGGAATATCACAGGTTTGAGGACATCCTCAGCAAGTAGTGAGACTCTCATCAACCTAGCAAGATCCTGTCTTTGTCTGTGCTGATCTGGGCATGCACACAGTCTCATCAGAAAAATGCAATTATGGAACATGGGTGACTCCTGCAGTCATTCAACTTAATGAGTGTGCATGAGCCCCAGAATAAGCAAGAGGCAAGAAGTGTGGACCCCCACTTCACATCCTTTTGTCCCTGAGAGCAAGAGCATCTCCCAGTCTGTGATTCTCGCATCGAAAAATGCTTACAATTATTTTTTCTTTTCTTTTCTTTTTTTTAAAATTTGATTTGGTTTGGTATTAGAGATTAAACCCAGGACCATTCTACCTCTGAACTATGCCCCCAGCCCTGTTTTATTTTGAAACAGGGGCCTCATTAAGGCTGGCTGTGATTTTCCTCTCTCAGCTTCCCAAGTACTGGGATTACAAGTGTGCATCACCATGCCCAGGCCCAGATTCTTCTTTTCTTGAGTTTGTGTGTGTGTGTGTGTGTGTGTGTGTGTGTGTGTGTGTGTGTGTGTGTGTATGCATGCATACTTGTGTGTTGGGCATTAAACCCAGGGCATTGCATATCAAGGCATGCACTTACCACTGAGCTACATTCCTAACCCTGAAAAATACATATTTTTACCCATTTATCTGTGAGACATATGCCAACTACTTTCTCTGCTTCTCAGCCAAAGAAATAGTGATTAGGTCCAATGCTAGAAGAAATACTGTCTGAGAAACCATAGGTGGAGAACTGCTGGGTTGCGTTTCTGAAGAACTTTCAAATCCATACCTTGCTGTATGCAATTGCTAGCTCTTGTTGGCTTTAGAACCAAGCCTTCTGCAGAAGATGCTACTCCACAATCAAATGAAAAGGTAAGACATGGTGGTGCATGTTTTTAATCCCAGTACTTGGAAGGCTGAGACAGGAGGGTTATGGGTTCGCGCCCAGCCTCAACTACTGAGTGAGGCCCTCTGCAACTTAGTGAGACCCTGTTTCAAAAAAGAGAATAAAAAAATAGGGCTGGGAGTGTAGCTTGGAGGAAGAATGCCCCAGGTTCAATCCTCAGTACTGAAAAGAAAAAGAAAGAAAGAAACAATGAAAAGGTAGAAGTTGTTGGTAGAATGGTATTAGCCAACCCAAAGAAGTCTCCAACAGCTAACACTTTGGGGAAGAGAGAGGGCTCTCCCCGACATCGATGCTATCTAAACAGAAACTAGATAACTCTTCACTACAGATGGCCCTCTGGAATTTCAGGAAAGTAGTGAATTGGACCAAATCTAACTGGCCTCTTATAACCCTCAGACTCTGGAATTCTGTGATACACAGATCAGCCTCATCTTATGTCCAGTACTTGGCTCAGATCACATTCTGCCAGCCTTTCCATCCTTCTTTTTATGATCTTTTGAATGCAGCTCTCTTTCAAGAAGCATTTTCCAGCCTATCTCAGCTCTAGTTCATTGTAGGTGCCCAAGAGTGATAACCTTTACTTCATATCTAATGACAGCTGTTTTCTCTTAAACTTCTTTTTTCTTAGTTCATCACGCTTGTTTGCAGGGAACTTTCACTGTTTCCTGGAGTTAAATCTTAGGTACTCAAGATTCTAGTTTAGATGGTTTCATGATACATGGATGTTTTATATGTATGATATTTAGAGAACCAACAACAAATTCCTAGTGGAAGGGTGGAGTGCAGGGTTAGTATTATTGACTGGTGCATGGGAAAACACTCAAAACTTAGCGGCTTGAAACAACAATCTGGCACTTGGGAGCTGAGACAGGAGGATCCCAGGTTTGAGGCCAGCCTCAGCAACTTAGTTAACATCATGTTTTAAATAAAAAGAGCCAAGGATGTAGCTCTGAGATACAATGCTACTGGGTTCAATCCTGAGTACCGAAACAAGAACAAAATCTGGTTTCTCTATCTCTATCTCTGTCTCTGTCTCTGTCTCTATGTCTATGTCTATATCTATGTCTATCTCTATCACTACCTTTATCTCCCCTGCAATAATTTGGGCAAGGCTCAGCAGGGAGAGCTCAGCTCCTGGAGCCAGAATCATCTGCAGGTCGCTCATGCACATGGTTGGTGAGTGATGTTGGCTGACAGAAGGGGGCACCCTATTGCTGGGGGTGTCATCTAGAACACCTACACGGGGCCTCTGTCCTAGCTGCTTGGCTTCTTCACAGCATGGTGGCAGGATTCCAAGAGCAAGTGTCTTAAGAGGACTGAGTAGAAACTCGATCTTCTTTTATGGCCTAACCTTAGAAGCCATGCAGTGTCATTTCTATCATCATCACAAGCCCTCTTAGATTGGAGAAGAGGGAACATAAATCACATTGCTTTATCAGAGGAGCGCAAGCATCAAGTCATGAGAAGAGTATTCATGATGGGAGATCTTACTGCTGCCATCTTGGCAAATACTATCCGTCATGAACTATACAAAACAGAAGACTCACCTGCTCAGTTTGATTATTTGCATTCTCTAGGTAATTAGAAAAAAAATTGCATGAGCTTCATCTCCTTTACCCTGACATTATTCTTGAATGAATGGTTTTAGAAGTGTATGGGGTTTTTCGTTTGTTTGTTTGATTGAGGTGGCATGGCTACTTTACAAAAATAGATGCAAGGAAGTTAAAACAGGTGCCTGAATTGAAGGTACAGCCATGTGCAGACATAAATGTGACGAATAGTTTGCTATGACTACAGTCAATGACAGCATTGCTGTCAACACTCATCTTGTAAAAGCCCTCTTTTCCCTTGCTTGTGCAGACAGTTGGGCATATGCTAAGGCTTTGTACTCACCCTGAGCAGGCAGGCACACCATGGTCAGAAAAAGTGAGAATTAGCACAGGAGAATGGAGGAAGAATGATTCCGGCTAGTCTGCCTCCACCCTCTGTCCCTAAAGCTCCCTTCCTTAACCTCTACCACTGGGACCAGAATTTCTAGTTATTGTGTTGCTTTTACCCTAAACGACCCAGCCAGCCAAAACCTCATTTTTAATGCCAGCATCGTTTTGAACTGTGCTTAGGCTCATTGTGATGCGCACACATGTGTATCTGTGGATGCAAGTGGGCGAGAGCCCCAAAACTTGGCAAGGATATGCCAAGGATCAATTTTTTTTTTTTTTTACATTAGGAGGCTTTTAGATGAATGACATCCTTTGGTTCACTGGAGTAAGAGAAAAGAGGGAAAGGAGAGAGGGAGGAAAGGGGAATAAGGTAGAACAGGGGAACAGGAGAGGGACTGGGCCAGGTGTTTTGACATTGAATTCTCCCCAGGTGGATATTTCTACTGTTTGTTTTTGGTGTTTCTCTAAATAAAGTCATGAATGTGGTAAATGTCACAACACGATTGTGATTCTGTAGCACCATAAGCTAATAACTAATGTGTTCATATAACTTTTTCTCTGAAAACAATCCTAATCTTAGGAAGTACAGTGATTAACAATAACTTTGCTCATAAGAAAGAAGCATATAACTCTTGCCTGTCCTTCAAAGACTGGAGAAATAAGTCAAACCATAAACGGCTGGGCATTATGGAGCATACCTGTAATCTTAGTAATTGGGAGGCTGAGACAGGTAGATCCCAGGATCAAGGCCAGTATGTGATAACTTTAGTGAAGCCCTGTTTTAAAATAAAATATAAAAAGGGCTGGGAGCTGGGCATGGTGGCACACACCTGTAGTCCCAGTATTTTCGAGGGTGAGACAGGAGGATTGCTGATTCACCAGCCTCATCAAATTAGTAAGGCTCTCAATAACCTAGCAATACCCTGTTTCAAAACAAAACAAAAACAAACAAACAAACAATAAATAAATAGCATAGAGGTACAACATCCCTAGTACTTGGGAGGCTGAGAGAATTGCAGGTTCGAGGTCAGCCTCAGAAATGGAGTGACACCCTCAGCAATATATCAAGACCCTATTCCAAAACAAAAATTTAAAAAGGGCTGGAGATGTAGCTCAGAGGTAGAATGCCCCTGGGTTTAATCCTCGGTAACACACACACACACACACACACACACACACAAAGTTCAAGAGAGGTTTGTGATAAGAGGGTATTAGGTTCCCACTCAGAAATATTTGAAAAAGTAGATTAAAAAAAAAAAAAAAAGAAACCACTTCAGACTAAGTATCAGCAATATACATAAATGTAGTATAAAAAGGAAGGAGCTTCTTTAGGATAAGGTCATGGCTCAAAATCCCAGTGGTCAGCTGGAGTCAGACCAAACACACACCTTGGGAAATAGGGACATTAATCTGTCTGGCCTGCGGGTGTGAGATGATTCTTTGGAGGCCGAGGGACAATGAGGTAACCAGGAACGAAGAGGAATGAAGGGGGATTTGTGAGCAGAGGGAGAATCGATAAAATGAGTAAGAATTATGGACCTCTGTCTGCTGAGAAGGAACCAGAGGTTTCTGGCGAGGCGGAGTCAAGCACGAAAGAACCTGAAAGAGCCGGTGACACATGGGCCAGATCAGGAAGACTGCCCTTCCCTCTACCATAATTCAAGGCCTCCTTTTATAAGGTGCAGGTTCTGATTTGGAGAGTTGGTGGAATCCTCAACCAGACATTCCAGTGTGAGCAGCATCTGGGAGATTTGCTATCAGTACCAGCCAGGATCCCCCAAAATAAATAGAACCCAGGGTGGTCTCTGAGCACTGGCCCCCTCCTCCCTCCTGAGAGTTGGGGGGCTTCGGAGAGCTGGCATGCCTCCCAGCGAAGAGTCACGTGGCCCTGCCACCCTGGCAAATTTACAAGTGAGCTGTGGCAAATTTACAAATTTACAAGAGTGCTGCAGAGCTGGGAAAACACTGGCCTAGCGGGGTGGCTGGACGTTCTCCTGTTTCTTCATGAGTGAGAGTGTGTCCTTTCTCTTTGAGCTCGTTCTCTTATTTTTTCAGTTCTGCTTAAACACTCAAACCAGCCTGCCTTCCCCTCTCCCTGGTCAAAATTGGCTAGTTTTTTTTTTTTTTTTTTTTTTAACAAAACCTCATTTTTTTCAAAATAAAGTTGTGACACAAATTCAGAAAATGAGCCCCTTTGACAATTGTTTCTCATTAAAATTCTTACCTTAAGGATTTAAAACATGATTTCACAGTGCACACACACACACACACACACACACACACACACACACCCCTACCAGAGGATTGCAGAAATCCATTAAAGCTTCAGATGTCTGACATCATTTTACACACAGATGAATAGCCTGTGTTTCACACAAACACTGAACATGAAAGTCCACCTGTGTAAAAAAGTGCATGTTAGATTGTCTCATAAAGAAAGGACTGCAGATGTACTAGAGAAGAGGAGACATTAGTTAGTGCAGCTTGTCTCTAGGAATCCACCATTAAAGGAATTCGGGCATTGACAAAAAGCACCAACAGTGCACAAAGAAATAAAACTCTCCAAATCTAGATCACAGGGACTATGACACTGTCCCCAAATGTATCATGTATTGCAGTAAAATGGAAATTCCATACCTACCAACATCTTTTGGGGAGGAGGGTAGAGAATGGGGATTAAGCCCAGGAGTATTCTACTTCCAAGCTACACTCCCAGTCGTATTTTATTTTTTACTATGAAAAAGGTCTTGGTAAATTGCTGAGCACCTCAGTAAGTTGCTGAGGCTGACCTCAAACCTGCAATCCTCCTGCCTCAGCCTCCCAAGTACTGAGATTACAGATACAGGCCACCACACCCATCACCTACCAACTTTCAAAGAGAAGCTTGTTGTTTTCATGTCAGATCTTTGTTGAGTGGATCACTGAGGGTGTTTTTGTTTCTCAGTAACTATGGCACAATACATCTCACTCACACATATTGGGCTCTACAGTACTGGTTTCTGAGTAATGTCAGGATTCCTGGAACAGTATTGATGAGAGAGGCTGCCTTATAAACTCTATAGAGAAGGTAAGAAGGTCAGGTCTTCTAAATGCAAAGGAGAGAAAAGAAAGGGAAAGGAAGGGAAAGGAAAAGAAAAGGAAAGAGAAACGTTGGGAAAGTTTAAGATGGTAAGATCAGCCTGATTCATTGCAGAGGTGCATGCCCGTTATGACAGGATCAGAACGCATCACTTAGGTTTAGGGCCCATCTTAGAACATTCTTTGGCAGTGAAAGGAGTCTTTGTTGTTGTTGGGAGTGTGTGTGTATGTGTGTGTGTGT